>MQUG01003263.1:0-18526 GCA_007213375.1 Steinernema feltiae
CGAGGGTCCGTTCGAGTTGAAGTTAAAATCGATATCTGACCGAGTTGGAATCCGAATCTTTACGATGTTCACGTTGGAAGCTTTCGTCCACACCGTCATCAACAAAAATGGGTTTCTGAATGGTAAATAATACCGACAATTCAACGTCGTAATTCTTGTCCAGTTTTTTTCCAACTTGGAGAGACCTGCTATGATACGGCGGATCCTCCGCTGATGACTCTTGATGGCGATGCTCTAAGATTGGGCAGAAAACCACAGTAGAACGAGTGGAAGGCAAAAGCGGCCCTATTCCCCCGCGGTGACAGTCAATAGTAGAAGCTGAATCTTCCATTTAAACTTCCTCTTCATTCCAGTCGCTTCGAACTGGTTCATAAACACCGAGAACCTCCTTGCATACTGTATGAAACATGTGAGATGTAGCAAAAGTGGCAACACTGACGATCACGCTGGTTTGTTCGAATTGTCGAATCAGCTGAAGGGAATTACCGTACTCCTCAACTGGGACAAGAACCCGGATAGGCCGTATACGGTTCTCAGAATCGTCAATCAGACCGCGGCGACGTCGCTCTACCCTCTTCCCAATAATACCAACAGATCGGTGTATCTCACGGAGTTCCTCCGCCAACACGGAGTGAAGCTGAAGTATCCAGAAGCGCCCGTCGCTCAAGTGAACCGAGATTTCGGCCCCAAAAACTACGACTGTCGACCGATTTACTATCCTCTCGAGGTTATGAGTATCGTTTCGGATCAAAGGAGGATGAAGGGGAAGAAAACATGCTCTGTATGTGCGTGAAGATGCCTAAAAAATGGTCACCAGCTGTGATTTCAGGGCGCCGGGATCCTACGCAGAGAAATCATCGCTGAGAAAGCGAAGAACATCAAGGAACAAGCGAAGAAGGCGTCGGTGGGGCTGGAAATGGCTAGCAAGCCTTTGGGAGTCACCGCTGGAGTGCTGGTGCCTCCGACAATTGTCTTTGACGAAGAACAAGAGATCGATGTGGATGGGGTCACAGCGCGATGGAATTTCCCGGCCTCCGACGAAGATGAAAGGAGGAAAGTTGAACAAAGGAAGTTTGTTCGACCCGCGAAGGCCGAGGGAAGACATTGGATCACTCTTCTGTTGGTAGATCCGGCTGTGGAGCCGGACCGGATGGCCGAGCGGTCGAATCGAGTTTATGCTGAGTACGTTGTTCTAGAATTTCCAAGTTTTCGAGCTAATGATACATTTCTAGGGAATTCGCCCAAAAATTGCAAAAGTTGGGAACAGCGCGCGGCATCTCATTTGCCAATGACGCGTACGCGGATACTGTGACCATAGGAAAGAATGGTCTTGACAACATTGATTCTTACTTTCGTACAACGGATATTTGCTACGTGTTGTTCGTCATTCCGAAATTGCTGAAAGCACATGGTAAGTCAGTCTTTGTGTCGTGTCACTGTCGCAGGACAAGCAGTTGTGTAGTTCTAGTAGTGGTTTGACTGTTCAGACTTTCAATCAAGTCTTATTTTCAGACTACACGAAGACCCTCGAACGCAAATATCAAGTGGTAACGCAAACGGTCACCCTCGAAAATGTCAAACAAGTTATCGATAATCCCTCAGCATCCAAATCGAAGAAGATCGTCGAGCATGTCACCATGAAAATGAATCTGAAGCTCGGCGGCTGCAACACCGATCTGATCCTCAGTGTCGGCAATACCTGTCCAAATCGTCTCTTCATCGGACTGACTCTCAAAAGCCCGAAGCCCGGCAGATCGACAATCGCGGGCGTCACTCCCCGTATCTATTACTGTTATTATCGATTCTGCCGGGCTTCGGGCTTTTGAGAGTCAGTCCGATGAAGAGACGATTTGGACAGGTATTGCCGACACTGAGGATCAGATCGGTGTTGCAGCCGCCGAGCTTCAGATTCATTTTCATGGTGACATGCTCGACGATCTTCTTCGATTTGGATGCTGAGGGATTATCGATAACTTGTTTGACATTTTCGAGGGTGACCGTTTGCGTTACCACTTGATATTTGCGTTCGAGGGTCTTCGTGTAGTCTGAAAATAAGACTTGATTGAAAGTCTGAACAGTCAAACCACTACTAGAACTACACAACTGCTTGTCCTGCGACAGTGACACGACACACAAGACTGACTTACCATGTGCTTTCAGCAATTTCGGAATGACGAACAACACGTAGCAAATATCCGTTGTACGGAAAGTAAGAATCAATGTTGTCAAGACCATTCTTTCCTATGGTCCACAGTATCCGCGTACGCGTCATTGGCAAATGAGATGCCGCGCGCTGTTCCCAACTTTTGCAATTTTTGGGCGAATTCCCTAGAAATGTATCATTAGCTCGAAAACTTGGAAATTCTAGAACAACGGTACTCAGCATAAACTCGATTCGACCGCTCGGCCATCCGGTCCGGCTCCACAGCCGGATCTACCAACAGAAGAGTGATCCATGTCTTCCCTCCGGCCTTCGCGGGTCGAACAAACTTCCTTTGTTCAACTTTCCTCCTTTCATCTTCGTCGGAGGCCGGGAAATTCCATCGCGCTGTGACCCCATCCCACATCGATCTCTTGTTCTTCGTCAAAGACAATTGTCGGAGGCACCAGCACTCCAGCGGTGACTCCCAAAGGCTTGCTAGCCATTTCCAGCCCCACCGACGCCTTCTTCGCTTGTTCCTTGATGTTTTCGCTTTCTCAGCGATGATTTCTCTGCGTAGGATCCCGGCGCCCCTGAAATCACAGCTGGTGACCATTTTTTAGGCATCTTCACGCACATACAGAGCATGTTTTCTTCCCCTTCATCCTCCTTTGATCCGAAACGATACTCATAACCTCGAGAGGATAGTAAATCGGTCGACAGTCGTAGTTTTTGGGGCCGAAATCTCGGTTCACTTGAGCGACGGCGCTTCTGGATACTTCAGCTTCACTCCGTGTTGGCGGAGGAACTCCGTGAGATACACCGATCTGTTGGTATTATTGGAAGAGGGTAGAGCGACGTCGCCGCGGTCTGATTGACGATTCTGAGAACCGTATACGGCCTATCCGGGTTCTTGTCCCAGTTGAGGAGTACGGTAATTCCCTTCAGCTGATTCGACAATTCGAACAAACCAGCGTGATCGTCCAGTGTTGCCACTTTTGCTACATCTCACATGTTTCATACAGTATGCAAGGAGGTTCTCGGTGTTTATGAACCAGTTCGAAGCGACTGGAATTGAAGAGGAAGTTTAAAATGGAAGAATTCAGCTTACTATTGACTGTCACCGCGGGAATAGGGCCGCTTTTGCCTTCCACTCGTTCTACTGTGGTTTTCTGCCCCAATCTTAGAGCATCGCCATCAAGAGTCATCAGCGGAGGATCCGCCGTATCATAGCAGGTCTCTCCAAGTTGGAAAAAACTGGACAAGAATTACGACGTTGAATTGTGGTATTTAGTTACCATTCAGAAACCCCATTTTTGTTGATGACGGTGTTGACGAAAGCTTCCAACGTGACATCGTAAAGATTCGGGATTCCAACTCGGTCAGATATCGATTTTAACTTCAACTCGAACGGACCCTCGCGGACGATCGCCAAATTGCCCCCTTGTGCAGTCTTCCAACAGACGAAAAAATTCGCGATCGTTTCTTGAGTCGGGCAGCGGCCTCCGAGTATACAATTTTTGAGCGCTTGTATCAAGGAATATGTCATCGGTGGGATATTTGCGTCCTTCCGGAAAGAATCCACTGCCTGTTGCAGCTTCAATTTGTACTTTCGATTTCTCACGCTGAAAAATAAGGTTGCAATAACAGCAGGTGGAATGCAAGAACGTACTCGCTGCTAGCGGAAACTTTTTCACATAGTCGCAGAGCTGAACACCATAGCAAAAAACGGAAATATCGCGTTGAGGAAGCCTGAGTTTGTACACGTTTGTGGTAAGAGGAACGGTTATTTCAATGATCAGACGGGGATAGTTTTTCGATTCTGTTTTGTGAAGCGGCGAGCTGAAAACCACGACTTATCATGACATATGAGGATAAATGAGATCTAATTACCTTCGTTCTATAAGTCAAGACTTCATCACATCCCCTTCCGTGTTCGTCTTGTCGGTCAAGCCGTTGATCCTACGGGCATGCATCGCTGGCAGTGCATTGAGATCGTCTGAAACGATTTATGATATTTAGTAAACTCCATAAGACGCGATTATATCTTCCCTGACAGCGCGATCTTTGGGTGGATAACAATCGCAGTCAGCTAGCCCGATAAGCTGACCTTGCCTAGGGCGATCTGCAGTCCTCATCCCATTCCCATGGTCGAGTCGTCAATGCACGAGGACAATGGCTGTTGTTCACCGTTGGGGCGCAATGGGGTGAATTAGTCACCAAGAAGCAGGCGAATACTTTTGCGCAAGCCACGGGAATGAAGAAGTGAGCTCTCGCAAGCTAAAAAACATCACAAAGTCGTCGAGAGACCAATCCGACTTTGTCCAGTGTTATTTTCCTAACCCCAGGCAGCCGAATTCAGCGTTCAATGGCTGAAATGCGTCCATAAAAACAGCAGAATCAAGCAAATATCAGATTCGCGCAGAAACGCACTGGAAAATAGCCGCAGCAATCCACACGCGGTGATTATTTCACGCGTGCGCATTGTGATGTCCGTTTTCTCCATTTTCCTCCCCTGGTGAACCCAAATATGGACTTTGAACATTGAATTGGAATCATCTGACGCTCTAGAATCAAGCCAAGCTGCAAATTCCAAACATTCAATTCAGAAAAAACAAGTTCCAAACAAGCGAAAATGCCGCGAAACCCACTATACTCCAATAAAATTCCTAAAATTCAGTTCTTCCGAAGCCGTTTCAGGATTCAAATCAATAACAAACCAGCGCAAAATGAAAACACGCGCGAAATCACAATACAAATGTTGCGAACAATGACGTCACAGCGCCACCACTGGCTCCACGGCGCAGACTCTGATCGTCTGAACTCTCTCGCACCGTTGCCGCAGTGCAATCGCGCAAGCATGGGGTTGCGACGGTCGGACGTTTCATTTGTCTACGGTTAGGTTAAGTTCAAACCTGATGTTGATCGTGATGACGCTGGGCGATGATAACTTCGTGAGTTACAACGCACACAGTCCGGGGGAATTCAACCGCCCCGTCGGGATTCAGTCTGATTCAACGTAGACCCAAAAATCTAATTTTGCAAAGCGACGCGAGTCGTATTATAATTGTCTTTCTGGCTGATCGTTATACGATTTAAGCGGAAAATGTTAATTTTAGACAAAACCTCAGTTTTTGTGCACAAAAGCGGGTCGGAGTTGCGTTGTTCGGTTTTGTAACATCAAAAGCGAAGACAAATAGCCATCGGCAAGTGGTTTTTGCCTCAAAATTTGTGTAACATTAGGGGCGCCGCGGTGCGAAGAGCGATGATTGATCTATTCGATCGTAAATCCATTAGCGAGAATTTATCACAGCGTTCCGACGGGGCCATATGAAGCCAATTGGTCATCGGGGGCACCTTCGGAACGAAGAGGGCGGCGGATAGACGGAGGCAGACGTTTGCGGTTCCAACAACGGCGCGTTTTCACAGGAGACGAGCACCTGGAGGGGAGAGGGAGCTTCAAAGAGGGCAGCAGCTGTCTTACAGACTTCTTCCATTGTCCGATCGATCCGGGAAGAAGAGGAGGCAGCCTCCGATCGCTCTGCTGCCAACGGGACGCCGCAGGAGGAAAATTTTTGACATTGTTGGTGGGTTCACACAATCGACTCCACTCTCTTCTTCAAGAGCTGCAGCAGCGATTCTTGCGGCGTCGCCGTCGCAAGAAAAAATCGTTGGAGAAGTCGTTGCGGTCGTTGTTTGCATCGGTGGAGTCGAATGAGTCGCCTGTGGCGCAATGTGGCCAGTCGTCTGCTCGGAAATGGTCATAATCGCGAAGGAGGAGACGACGCTGAGGCGGAAGCTGAGGAAGAAGCGGCGACGACGGAGGAGGACGCGGAGCGGAAGCCCAGCGGCGGCAGCGGCGACGAGTTCGGTACGGTGTCGATGCTCATGGGACGTCCGCGACGGCCGACCATGAGGGGCGGCGATGCCTTCGCGGGCAGCAGCGGAATCGAGTCTTCGGAGGAGGATGGATCGACTGCACGACTATCCAGAAGGTCTTCGGTTCTTGTAAGTCTGTTACTTAAGCGATTTTAACCCCACTCTTACCAGTGGCCCTGTGGCCTAATGGATAAGGCGTCGGACTTCGGATCCGAAGATTGCAGGTTCGAATCCTGTCAGGGTCGGCGATTTTTTGCGGTTGCTGATTGGATGTTTGAAGCGCTATTTGGTCATTTTGTCGCTCAAAACACGCTATTTTAGCCAAAAATCGTTGAGGTTAGCGGGCTACTAATTGAGCTACTTGAATCCACTTTGTTAACCACATAAATCACGGTATTTTCCACTTTCCAAAGCTACATCTGATCGTTTGCGATCTATGACTCGGGACACGAGCACCCCGCGCTTTCAAGCTGTCACCTATCGGCCACATCAAAGTGTTGCGACTGGAAAACGGGCGCGTTGTCCCCTCTGTCCCACACAAAATGCACTAAAAGGACGCGCACAAATTGACAACAAATTCCTCGATCGGCGGCGATTAAACGAAGCGCCGATCGAACATTCGACGTTTATGAGTTTGTTTTTCACAACGATCAGATCGTAAAGGAGCAGCTCTTGCCGGATTCTTCCAGGAGGAGTGGGGAGATGAATTTTTGGTTATAAAACTGCGATACAGTAGACGCAGATGTGGGGACATGTGGAGTTTAGTCATCAAATCGACTGCGAACGATGTAAACATGAATGTGCACTGGTCAGAAGAGCTCATTTGACAGAATGATGGGGTTTTAGCCAATTTCTGGTTGTGGATCTTGCTGTAAATAGTTCATGGGCCGCAGGAGGCACGGATCGAGTGACTCTTGGAGCCAATAATTTGATATTTCACCATAAACGACTCAAATCGATTTCTCTTCCCCTCATTTGTCGCGTTTCAGATCGATCTCTTCTCGCTGTTCCGCCGCTCAAGCTCGATCGGCACGCGGAACCTGGTAATGCGACCGCATGGCCAGCAGCACGGCGATAACGAGTACGTTGTTTTGGGTTAATTGGCGGCGGCGACGAGGCGCAACTCATCGCACCTGACACCGTAAAGTGACGTCAGCGAGGAGCGAGGGAGAGGGATCAGGGGCCAACAGGCTCTCGCCACCACGTGATTGATTGCCGGCGCGATTGTCCGCAGCCGCTTCGCTTGATTTATTTGTTTGCTTTGCGGTGTTCGCGATTCCGAAATTTACATTTTTGTATAACGAACGAACGTTTCAGCGATGAATACGACAGCGATGAAGAGGAGCATCAGGTCATGTCGAAGGAGAAGCTGCTGGAGGCGATCAGGCAAAAGAAGGAGATCATCGGGAAGCTCAGGTGTCAAGCGTGGAGCATGAGGCGCAAACGCAGAACGCTAAAGTAGGTTTTCGCTCTCGCAGAGCTCTAAATTGATCATTTTCCGCCATTTCAGGGTTGCGCAGCGCCATTTACAGCGACAGGAAGCGAAAGTGTCGCGAGTTCACTTATACAAAGTCGAAGCTCTCCGCAGGTTCACGGTGCTGGCGCGATGGCTCGACAACATGAAGATCTACTTGATTCCGTGGGAAGCGAAGATCAAACGAATAGAGAGTGAGTGACCGTCTGTCTCCTACAAGCGAACATGCGATCGTTTCAGGTCATTTCGGCTCTGTAGTCTCCTCGTATTTCACCTTCCTCCGTTGGGTTCTCGGAGTCAACGTCACAATGACCATAATCATGCTGCTTTTCGTTATCATTCCAGAGGTATCGCAGTACACATTCCTCGTTCCACTCTACCGTAATCTAACCTGTCTGTTTCAGTGGTTAGCCGATTCACGCGGAGATCCGGTGCGATTCAACCTTACGCGGCACATCAAGGAGATGCCCGACGAGGTGCGATCGCGCGCCGACGAGTTGAATACGGTTTGGGATTTTGGGGTGAGTGAGCAGCACGGAGGGTTACGGTAGCATATGCTAATGCGCAATTGCAGGGTTATCTCCAGTATTCGTTGTTATTCTACGGGTTCTACAGTAGCGAGACGTACTTTGGCGATACGATACAGTACCGCGTGCCGATCGCCTACTTTATCGTTAATTTGTTCGCTTTGGGATACAGTTTCTTTACGATTCTCAGAAAGTGAGTGTAGTTGAGTTCAAATCGCCTATGTCTCCCGCTTTCTAGGATGGCAGCCAACGCTCGATCAAGCAAACTGACCGGAGGCAAAGCGGAGCAATACGTCTTCAACTGGAAGTCGTTCGCCGGTTGGGATTATTCAATTGGAAACTCGGAGACCGCCGGCAACTTCATCATGGCCAATGTCATCAAATTCAGGGTGAATTTCGTCCTCTCCACCCTGCGCTCAACTCTAATCGCGTTCAGGAAGCAATAGCCGAGTACAATGTGAACGTGAAGAAGAAATTCGTGTGGATTCAAGTGATAATTCGAATGTTCGCCAACATGATCATCTTCACGCTTCTCGCGCTCTCTGTGTGGGCGATTCTCGCTGTCAGTCAAATCACAGAGAAGGACACGTTCATAAAACAGGTAAAACTGCCGTTGGATACCGTAATCCTTCAATTTTTGCACATTTAGAACGCAGTTTCCATAACAGTCTCGTTCATCACTTTGATTTTCCCGAACATTTTCGAATTGATCGGGAAAATGGAACGCTATCATCCCAGATTTGCTCTCAGGCTTCAGCTAGCAAGGTAGATGGATACGGTAGAGATTACGGTAGACGCGAAACATGGTTTCAGGGTGCTCTGCTTGTACATTGTGAATTACTACACGTTGATTGTGTCGCTGATGTTCATGTTGAACACGTTGGAGGCGGAAATGAAGGCGAACGAGATGACGTACCACTTGGCGAATAGTGGAAAACCCGATCCTGACAACACGTACTACGAGGTGATGCATCAGAGGATGGCGAGGTTAGTGCGCGTGCTGCATCTGCTGCTTGTGGAAACCCGATTTAGACAAATTTTCCAAGAGATTCGAGGTCCAAATCACATAAACGACACCCACGGATTCACTACACCAGCGCCTCCCGACGGACCATCGACAACAATGGTAGGAGCGCGTTGGATTACTGTAGATTACGGTGAGAAATGTTCAGGTTATGGCAGATTTCGGTCCTCTGATCGTTCACAACCCCAAAGTGATGGTCTCGCCATCGTCCAATCGCACCCGACTAAACACGACCATCTTCGAGTCGCGCAAAGTGGGAAGACACGATTGGGGAAACCACAATCGATCGACCCAGGAGACGATCATCCTGAGTTACAACACCACAGAGACCCACAGTGCTCACACGATCTACGCGCAGCCGAGGCTGGCCGGAAACTACGATGATTTGTGTTGGGAGACGTTGATTGGTCAGGTACGTTGACCGAACAGATGGGATTTACTGGAAAGAGATCAGAAACGTCACATAAGTTCCATATATGCTCATTGTGTGAACGGAACATCGGTGGCCCTGTGGCCTAATGGATAAGGCGTCGGACTTCGGATCCGAAGATTGCAGGTTCGAGTCCTGTCAGGGTCGACAATTTTTTTTTAAATTTTCAAATTCCTTTTGAGCTCTAAATCTGAACAAAAACGCTTTTAATCTCAGCGTTACACGTTTCTACACTTTCAGGAGATCACAAAACTCGTCAACATGGATCTGCTGATGACAATCGCCGCTATTCTCGTCATCGACTTCCTGCGCGGCCTCTGGGTACGGTACTGCAACAACTGGTGGTTCTGGAATCTCGAATGCACTTTTGTCAGTTCTCTGCGCCCGTGTAGCCCTAAAATAGCCTCCGTTTCAGCCCGAATACGGAGAATTCAAGGTGGCGGAGAACGTGCTTCATCTGGTCAACAACCAAGGGATGATCTGGTTGGGAATGTTCTTCGTTCCGATGCTCCCCGCGCTCAACAACATCAAACTCATGATTCTGATGTACATTCGTGGGTGGGCGGTGATGACGTGCAACGTTCCCGCGCGGCAAATCTTCCGCGCCTCTCGTTCGAGCAACTTCTACCTGATGCTCCTGCTCCTCATGTTGTTCCTCTGCACGCTGCCCGTCGGCTACGTGATCGCCTCGAAGAAACCCTCGAAGAACTGCGGTCCGTTCGGCCAGCAGGACCGATTCTACAGTATCATCACCGAGGTGCTGCAGAACAATCTCAATCGGAACCTCGTAGACGCGATCAAGTACATGGTCTCGCCCGGAATCGTCATTCCGATCCTCCTTCTACTACTGTAAGTGCCAGAGGAGGTTGATTCGCAAACTACAGTAACCCTGCAGACTCATAATCTACTTCCTATTCGCTCTGGTGAGGGGTCTGCGCGAGGCGAACACGGATTTGTCGAATCAATTGATGCACGAGCGGACTGAGGAGAAGAAGAAGATCTTCGAGTTGGCGGGCGGCGGCCGCAGACGCCACAACGGCATCGCGTTCGGTCCCGACAAACGCAAACATCACGGACACGTCGAGAGTTCGGACGACGAGTCGCACGGCGGCAAATCGCTGCCGCGGAGTCTTCCAGGCGCTGAACGGAGGCAATTTGTGCCGTCGCTGGGGTGAGTTACTGCGCTTTGGGCCAAATCTAACAGAAACACGCTTTTCTGCGGAATGTAGAGTCGGAATTGAAGCTAAATTACAATTGTAGATGCTTTTTGATCTTATTTCACATCAGCTGAATAGTTCTAACGTTCGGCTGCCGCTACAATAACGCTCCATCTAACTGCGTTAACCCCTAATCCGCTTCAATTTCTAGGAAAGACTTTTTCAGAAGTCTGAACGAAGTGGAGAACGCGTCGGACGCCGAAGACGACGGCGACCCGCACCAGCAGCTCCTCTCGCCCGATAAGGCCGATCGCGACGAAGATGCGCTCTCGAAGGTGAAACTCAACTTGAAAGAGAATTTCCTCGTCTGCATCGGGTTGGCGGATCCCAAGAAGTGAGCTACCGTAATCCTCCTCGCTTTTAAAAGGCGAAATTCAGATTGAGAGCGAAGAAACTCCTCGAAGAAGACCTAGAAGCGAGTAAATCGCAGATTTCGGACGAATCTCAACCTCCACAGGAGGAGCACGAGCTCGCGTCCTACGACGATCGTTCGAGTAACACGGAAGGCACTTCCGATCAAGGCGAGAGGACTTCGAACAGAGAGAAATCGCTCTCAGCGCAGAATTCGTGGCGAATTGACGATCGGAGCTCCAGGTCGCGGTCAGCGCGTTCGTCGTTTGACGCCGAAGACGACGCGAAACCGTCGGTCAGCAACAACTGGCTGGAAGCTCCGCTCCTGGCTAGGAGGGCGAATTCCGTGCAGGAGAGACATCGACTGACACCGTGAGTCACCTCACCTGCCTCGTGGTCATCCGCGATCTTCAGAGTGGCAACCCAGGAGCACGCGTACTCGACCGCGCAACTCTCACCGCGAAAACAGCCCCAAGAGGTCTCGATCGACCAGGACCTCGCGTACCACGCCCCCGCTCAGGTGAATCCTCTCGAAACGAGCGAAGAGGAACACGCTACACGACCACCCACGGAGGAGAATTCGTTCCGGGACCCGACGCCCACACAGTACACTCTCGGCGAGGACCGGCGATTCGAGTACGCGAATCCCTACAGTAGCTACGCGGCGGCTATGGTCTCGCCACTCTACTCCGAAGACGAGCCATCGATGTTTGTGACGCCCGAACCTGTCACTCCGAGACCAGTAATAAAAGTAGTCTTTGAGCAATTCTGATTTTGAGAACTCTGATTTCAGGCGATGAAACCACCGAGATTCCGCATCTCCTCGTCGCCACCTCGAAGACGAATTTCCACTCAAACGCAGGGCGAAACGACCGGAACCGATAGTGACACCTCCGCGAGCAGGCAATTCGTGCTGAGAGTCACACCTACAACGACACCTACGACCCCGAAGGAGAAGCCGCGGGCGAGTCATCAACAGACGACTGTTTGAGATATTGAAGTGAACTGAATAAAATTATTAATTCGAACGAAGTCATCAGTGTGGGCTTGGAGCTATTGAGGAGGATCTGGAGAGATCAGAGGCCGAGAATTGAGTTGATGAGAATTGATTTTCAGAGGCTTTAACTCTGTATTATGGTCACATCACCGCAGCGCGTCATTCTTGTGCTCTCAGACCTTATCTGTGTGTTTTCTGCATTAAATTCCTTTGAATTTCAAACCTTCGCTCCTACGAACGCTCCGCTCTTACTCATCGATTCGTCATCTCCCCACACAGCGTCATCCAACTTTGCTCTTCAATCTGCACTGATAAGACGCTCCAAAGCTGATTCATAATCGGTCTTAAAGAGGCTAGAGACGTCTCCTCACAATCAGTTTGTTCGCTCTCGCCATGAAAGTGCACGGCGCTCTGCAAACAGCTCTTCCCGTCCTCGTCGTTCTCTTCTTTGCGGTAGGAGCGCGGTGCTGTTTGCTCTCGCTATAAATCACATTTTAGGCCTTTTTGCCCCTCCAGGCACAAGGAGAGCCGCAGTACGATGAGAATCTGGCTGTGGCGTTCTTGAACGCCGCCGCTGCCGTTTATCCCGAAAACGACACCCTCACGGAGACGTGTCTCAACAAGGCGTTCTCCAAGAATGGAAGTGACGATTTCGAGGTGCTCTCCTCCGTGAAGGGCAACTGTGGAAAGGTGAGATTTGCGCTGAACGACGTTCCGGTGCTATCAGTTCGCGTTGATTCGCTGGGGCAAAGTGCGCAAAGCACAGAAATTACAAAAAATCCGACTTTTGGAATCATTCCGCACTGCTTTCTAGCCTCATTAGAGCTGCAGCTGACTCAATCGTCTTCATTTAGAACCCGGGCGACGTCTGCAAGTCGTACATCGCCGTCTCGCACACACACAAAGTCTTCATAATCGCAATCCGCGGCACCGAGGGTCTCACGCAGTTCTGGGACGAGACGAAAAGTGGTCTTAGCGCTGCCGCGCCTGCCACGTACGTCTCCAACAACCCGGATGGCAAGTCAACTCCGTAGAATGCACGATTTTCATCGATTTCGTTTCAGTTAAAGCTGTCGGCTACTTCCTCACTGCGCTGCCGCCCTCTACGATGGGCTGAACATCGTCGATAACCTCAGCAACCAAAATCTCAATGGTCAAGATGCTTCGGCCTACAACGTTTACGTCACTGGCCACAGCCTCGGAGGCGCGATGGCGGCGTTGATGTCGAAGAGAATCGTCTTCGCGGGCGTCCGAGTGAGCGACCAGGTGAGCGAGCGACCGTTGAAGAAGGATCTTGACGGCAAATGTCGATTTTCAGGTCAAATTGATAACTTTCGGCGAGCCGCGAGTTGGAAATTACGCGTTCGCCCAGGAGATCAAGCAACAAGTACCGTACTCCTTCCGTGTGGTCCACGGAGATGACCCAATCCCGCATCTCCCTCCTTGCGGCAGCCACGCTGACATCCTCTTCACGACGTGCAGGCACGACGGCTGGTATCATCACTCGACCGAAGTGTGGTACACAGCGAGGCACAAGGCGATGAACACGGGGTCGCAGAACTACAAAGTTTGCCGTTCGAGCGATGGCGAAGATACGAGCTGCAGCGACGGCATCAACGCGTTGTCGCGATTCTTCGGCGATTTGGGGGACCACGGAACTGACATGCATCTCAACTACTTCAATCACTTCATCTCGGGTTACGGTAAGCACGGCTGCGTCGATGTGAAAGGAACGGCGAGTGCTTCTGTTAGTGTGTTTCTCTTCTTGGCGGCTGTTCTGATGGTCTTGACACGATAGGACGGAATAAAGGGTATTCTTTGTGATTGTAGGATTGTAGATTCGAAGCACTTTGTTCGCGCCACGCTTCCATCGAGAATTGTTGATCTGCAGAGGTTGTCATGGCTACTGTAGCCTTCTATACAGGCTAATAGTACCTGCGGTTCCCAACACTTCTAGAGCGAAAAGGACGCTTTTGTCGTCAAGTCAAGACGTCGGAGACTTCATCATAGCGTCGTTTCAATTACAGTTTGTTTTCTTGGTTCTGCCGGTCTCAAAGCGAATTTCATAGCATTTACTACACTGACTCAATCACACATAAAAGTTGATTATAGACAAATCTTAGGTGAAACAGCAAAAACAAAAGTTTACAGGAAACGCGAATTGAACATTAAAGAAACCGGGAAACATCGGAAATTAAGAGGGGTTACGGTAGGCTACAGTAAGGAATTGATGCAAAAGGGGCGATAGCGGAGTGGTTGAGTCAGTCGGAGGCAAAACGAAATGTCACACGTTCGGTCAGAGATGAAATTAGACCCAATTGAGGCTAAACAGATTAATCATGATCTTAGGATGATTGGTAAAGCACAGACGTTCGGTCAAGATGGAAATAGACCAGAATTCAATCGGTAAACGTCAGACGTTCATACTCGCCTCAAAAACACAAAAATTCGTCTTAAAACGCAAATCAAAAGCTACACAAATAGAAATTTGAGGAGACGAGGGAGGGCAACCTGTGACTCGACGGCGTCCCTTCTAGAAGCGACGAAGGCTTTAAAGCGGAGCCGGATTCGAGGGTTGAAGTGAGAGAGGGGGAGAAGATGAATAGACCTAGGTGCTGGTAGCAAGGATTACGGTAGCAAAAATAGAAAAGAGAAGGAGAATATGTACACCGTTGACACTGTCGGGCGGGCGCGGCTTGCGGTGACCCCGTCAGCGGAGAGTGGGGTTACGGTAGCTATGTACACTGTTTGTGGACTTTCCTCTCGGAGGCGACCGTCGGTGGATTTGAGGTTTGAAGAGGGGATCTCAGGGAAACGGCGATGATCAGGACAGCTCGCACGTTCGGTCAGAGGATGGAGGATTGACCGGAAAGCGATGATTTGAGCCTGGAAACGGCTGGTGGAAAGATCGCACGTTCGGTCAGGCATCAAATCGCATTGAACTGAGCTTGAAATTGACGTTTCGAGAGATCTTGTGGTAAAGTTAAAGTTAGAGTACAAAATTTGTGGTGATCACCCTCAGAAGAACGAATTTTGGAAAGTTCGGACGTTCGGTCAATGATGGAATGCGACCGCGAAGCAAAACGAACATTTGGAGACGTCGGACGCTCACTTCAGATCCGTTTGGAAACGTCAGATGTTCAATTTCCGTGTCAAAATCGTCTCCGGAGATCTTGTGGTATCGTCTAAACTGTACAACTTTGTGGATTTCCCTCCAAAGAGGTGACCAGCAAGCTACAAAAGGGGCGAAACTACGAGAGAGAACGGACTATGTACAACTGACTCTGAGTTTTCGGGAAAAGGGCGGCCGAGGGTCCTTGCGACTCGACGAGATCACTTGTCGAAACCGGGAAGACCGATTTCCAAGATGATTCGGTGTCGCAAAGGAGGAAAATGGGGACAAAAGGGCTATGTACACGTTACAGGCTCTGTTGATCGGAAATCTTTTTGGATTTTTGAATTTTTTCATTTTTTTTGTGAGATTTTCGTCTTTTCACGAAGACTCTACGGGGCAGGGCAGACCCCCGACTCTGCAAAGTCCCTTATCGAAGCAACGGAGGCTTTAAAGCGGACCGGAATCGGCAGAAGGTCAGAGTGGGTGGGTTTTCAGGGCTGCAGGGAAGCCGCGAAGCGCCGAGGGGAACTAGAAGTCTATGTACAAGCGTGGTAAATCGCTCTTCAGCTAACGAAATGGTTTCTATGTACAACATTGACACTTGATCACTGTGGGGAGATGCTCGCGGTGCTGAGCGGTGACTCGGATGGAATGAGCCGACGGTGGTCGTCCACGAGGACAACAGAAGCCCAAAGACGCGGTCACGATGACGTTGTGACCGTCGCGTTGAGCGGAGATGGCGTCCCGACCCTCCCTACCCGTGCCATCTCCGCTTTGAGCTCCACCGCCACAGCACCGGAGGCTTTTTGTGGTAAAAGTCATCTTTGGATTACGCGTGCTACCTTCCTTGCGTGAGAGAGGCCTAAGAACTACGGATTATGTACAACTTGACAAACGGATAAGGAGCTTCAATCGTGAATTTGAGGCGAGCGGAACCGACGAAAACAGACTGGAAGAGAAAAATTGGATTTTGAATAGAAATATTGAAGACGACAGAAATCAGAGGACCTCGAGATTGTGACATCAGCATTGCAAACAACGAATCGCCCATTGAGTGTGAGATTTGGGTCTTGAGAAGCATGTGGAAGCTCATGGATCATGCCGGCTTAAAGTAGCGAGAGAGAGCGGCCAGAGTTGACCTTCACACAGCAAGAGGTTCTGATTTGAGTGCAGAAATTCTCGAATTTTCGGGAGGAACAACGTGTTTTCAACGGATTTGGACTCACGAGGAAGAGGAATCAGATTCATTTGCAAATCGCGACAACGATTATGAGTGTGGAAGGTATCGGAATCAGCGGGAAATGAACAGGAATCAAGGAGAGCTTCGCGATTGCATAATTCAGTTTGCAGAGCTTTCAAGGGCAAAGAATGCGATCACATTGGCTTCAAGAGAGGCGAAAATTTCATTGAAAGAGGAGATTTGGGGCTTCAAGTCGGAAAATCTCTTTGATTTCCTTTGATTACGGAACTTCGGGTTCCCCTTTTCGAACTTGCCATTAGTCAAGCGGAGATTTGATGGAGGCGACGGCGTGGAAGAGCACTAGAAGTCCAGGATTCACTGATTCGGTTTGTTGATGATGGTGGCGGCGGTTGGCGAGCGTCGATTACAGTACAGTACCAGAATTCACTGCTGGCCCGTAGGTCGGTTTTGTGAGTTCTAAAACTCCCAAAAATCGTGGTTTCAAATGTCAAATCACAGTTTCTTACTGTATGTGTGTGGTTCGTGGAAGTAAAGGCGTTGAAGGTGAAGACGTCGATGGCTAAGCTGCTGACTGCGTACAGTACCAGAGATCAATTCTGGCCCGTAAGTCGGATACAGTGTCAGGCATTACTTCTGACCCGTAGAATTTTTTTCGATTTTTTCTGCAAAAAATTGATGATCAGCTCCTCGATCTCTGCATCACCCGACAAACCTTTTATGCGACTTCAAATAAGCGTTTTCATTCGATGGGGAGACGACTGCGGAGGCGCTGAAATCAAGATGATGCGAGTGCCAAGCGCGTGAAACGTACATGAATTTTCGCAAGTCGGTTACGGTTTCGGAATTTGTGTTCTACTGCTGCGGTGCTTTAAGAAGCTCTTCTTTTCTTTCGCTCTGCGTTCCATCCTGCGCTCCTTCTCGTGACTTCTCGTACAGTACCGGAATTCAGTGTCGGCCCGTAAAGTCAAATACAGTATCAGACGACTTGCTCGCTGACCCGTAGGTTCTTCCATCGCTTTTTTCATCTGAAATTCTGATTTAAAACGCGAATTTAAAGCGTTGAAGCCTACTTTTATTAATTTGCATGTTTAGAGTGCTATCAGCAAGTTAAATGAGGAGAATACAGTACCAGGTATTACTTCTGGCCCGTAGATTGGCTTTTCTGAAGAACAGAGAGTAGCGAGATTGTCATTTAACTTTGATTTTTGATTACCGTAGTCATTGACGGTTCCACTTCTTTCTGAATTGTAATTCGGAGAGGTTCATTTTATGTTACGCATACAGCGGTTTGAGGTGATTGTCGATCGGTCGACGTGGTGAATCGAATGAGATTTCTGAAATTCGCTAAATTCGAATTGCAAAGCCAAACTACGGTATTACCGGAGATAAAATCGTGCAGCAAATTCTTGGGCGAATTGGCTCGGAGATGATTCAGTACAGTACGTTCTGCGTTCCATCCTGCGCTCCTTCTCGTGACTTCTCGTACAGTACCGGAATTCAATGACGGCCCGTAAAGTCAAATACAGTATCAGACGACTTGCTCGCTGACCCGTAGGTTCTTCCATCGCTTTTTTCATCTGAAATTCTGAATTAAAACCTGAATTAGAGCGTTGAAGCCTACTTTATTAATATTCATGTTTAGAGTGCTATCAGCAAGTTAAATGAGGAGAATACAGTACCAGGCGTTACCTCTGGCCCGTAGATTGGCTTTCTAAGAACAGAGAATAGCGAAATTGACATTCAAGTTTGATTTTTGATACCGTAGTCATTGACGGTTCCACTTTCTGAATTGTAATCGGAGAGGTTCATTTTATGTTACGCATACAGCGGTTTGAGGTGATTGTCGATCGGTCGACGTGGTGAATCGAATGAGATTCTGAAATTCGCTAAATTCGAATTGCAAAAGCCCAAACTACGGTATACCGGAGATAAATCGTGCAGCAAATTCTTGGCGAATGGCTCGGAGATGATTCAGTACAGTACGTTCTGCGTTCCATCCTGCGCTCCTTCTCGGTGACTTCTCGTACAGTACCGGAATTCAATGACGGCCCGTAAAGTCAAATACAGTATCAGACGACTTGCTCGCTGACCCGTAGGTTCTTCCATCGCTTTTTTCATCTGAAATTCTGATTTAAAAACGCGAATTTAGAGCGTTGAAGCCTACTTTTATT
>MQUG01003264.1:0-122349 GCA_007213375.1 Steinernema feltiae
TCGGTCGACGTGGTGAATCGAATGAGAATTCTGAAATTCGCTAAATTCGAATTTCACAGCCCAAACTACGGTTATACCGGAGATATCAGTCCGCAGATGATTGAGTACAGCACGTTCTGCATTCCATCCTGCGCTCCTTCTCGTGACTTCTCGTACAGTACCGGTGTTCAGTGCCGGCCCGTAAAGTCGAATACAGTATCAGACGACTTGCTCGCTGACCGTAGGTTCTTCCTTCGAATTTCCGTTCTTCCGTTAATTTTCATGTTTAGAGTGCTATCAGCAATTGAATGAGGAGAATACGTACAGGCGTTACTTCTGGCCCGTAGATTGGCTCTTCTAAAGAACAGAGAATAGCGAAATTGTCATTTAACTTTGATTACCGTAGCCTTGACGGTTCCACTTCTTCTGAATTGTAATTGGGAGAGGTTCATTTTCATGTTACGCATACAGCGGTTTGAGGTGATTGTCGATCGGTCGACACGGTGAATCGAATTAGATTCCTGAAATTCAATAAATTCGAATTGCAAAGCCCAAACTACGGTGTTACCGGAGAGAAGATCGTGAAGCGAATCCTTGGGCGAATTGGTTTGCAGATGATTGAGTACAGTACCAGGTTTCAATTCTGGCCCGTATATAACGGAGCTTTCGGAGATTTGGTCGACTGTGGATACAGTACCAGTGATCAGGGCTGGCCCGTAAGTCGATTGTTTGAAAGAAGCTGACACACAGCTTGACTGGCGGTGCACCTCGGCTTCATTGAGGCTACGAGGCTACTTGGTTGACCTCATACAGTACCAGATAGTGCGGGGCTGCCACTCAGCATGCCATTCTGGCCCGTAAGTCGACGATTACAGTATCAGGGATCAGTCCTGATCCGTAGATTAGAAGCCAATTGTCCATCTTAAGTCTCCATTCCACTTGAGTTGCACTCGAGCGGTTTCCACAATAGAACATTGAAACATCTGACTGTAGTACAGTACCAGGCGTTACTTCTGGCCCGTAAGTCGGATACAGTATCAGGGATCAGTCCTGACCCGTAGAGTGAACATCTTCATGGTTTGAAGTAGTTTCATTCGGTCGGCTTCTGGTCGGCAACGGAAGATCTGAAATCAGAAAATTCCGCATTTCGCCACAATTCAGCGTTGTCTGACCGTGAAGCGGTGTCTCGATTTCAGGACGATGAACTGAAATTGAGTGGGCGACTGCAGTACAGTACCAGAGATCAATTCTGGCCCGTAAGTCGGAGGATACAGTATCAGGGATCAGTCCTGACCCGCAGGATTGCGCTCTTGCGGCGATTTGTTCCGCTGCGCGAAGAGAGAGAGAGAGTAGCGAGAGTACGATACACGCGAACGGTACTTGTCGTTGCGTTGTGCTTCAGAGGAGAATGATGAGAGAAACGGCGATTTCAGGTGTGAATTCTGGTTCGCAAAGATGAATTTCGCTGAAAATGAGAATAGAAGCGCGTTCTCCTCGAATCGCTGCTCACCTCCAACAACTTGAGTGGAAAGCATTCGGTAGAAGAGGAGGAGATACAGTACCAGCGATCAATTCTGGCCCGTAGAGGAGAGGAAATGTGTTCTCTGCGCTGGGAGGTCGACTGTGGATACAGTACCAGTGATCAGGGCTGGCCCGTAAGTCGATTGTTTGAAAGAAGCTGACATACAGCTGTACTGGCGTTGAAGCAACAGCTTCATTGAGGCTCAGAGAAGCAGATCGCAGCTTCACTAGCGGAGCACCACGGCTCCACTGAACAGGTTCAGGCGACTAGGTTGACCTCATACAGTACCAGATAGTAGCGGCTGCCACTCAGCATGCCATTCTGGCCCGTAAGTCGATTACAGTATCAGGTTTCAATTCTGACCCGTAGATTTAAATTCCGGCCATCGCAAATCTGCGAAATTTCACGACAAATCACTTGCTCTCCATTCCAATCGAATCTGAGCTCGAAGTAAATGGTTCTCTTCACTGGTTGAACTTCGATGGTTGAGCTGCTGACTGTAGTACAGTACCAGAGATCAATTCTGGCCCGTAAGTCGGATACAGTATCAGGGATCAGTCCTGACCCGTAACTTCTTCATGGTTTGACAGTTTACTTGTGACCAACAGGCCTAAAACATGACTGTTGTTGTCGTTCTTGTCTTATCGTCGCTACAGTACCTTACAGTATCTTCTAGAATCGCGGAGCTGTCGTTCGATCAAGGTCTGGGGAACGGCTGACTGCGTACAGTACCAGGCGTTACTTCTGGCCCGTAAGTCGATTACAGTATCAGGAATTAGTTCTGATCCGTAGCGTTTGGGAGAATCTGAAAACGAAACGAACATTAGAAGATTGCCACTCGGTGTTTCTTGCTTCACAATAGAAATTTGTAGAGTTTGTACTCGTCGTCGTTGTCGTCGTCGTCGGCGTCGTCGAATTGGACTTTGAAGCTGCTTTGAGTCTCCGGCTCGTTGAAGGCAAAAATCTGAAATTGGAATTTTTGAATTTTTGCTAAACTTTGAGTTTTACTCACAAATTGAGTAAAGGGAACTTTCCCATCAAGTGCGAATAAGTCAGGTTCCAGTTCTGACGGTTTGTTGTCGAGTTGCGCATCGGTGAGTCGAGATTTGGCTCGAAGGAAGAGGTCCTCTTGTTGGACTTTTGCTGAGAGAAGTGAGCGCGGCTCCAGGCGTTACTTCTGGACCGCAGTTTGCTGCTGCTGCTGCTGAGTTGTGCGTGAGAATACAGTACCAGGCATCACTTCTGGCCCGTAGAGAGAGAATCTAGAAATTCGCATCATTCAGAACATTCCTGATTGCGGTCGCCCTACATTTGAACAGGAATCAAGTCGATTAGACGGGGAATTGGCTCCCAGGATTTCACTTCCGCTCAGGGAAGTAGATTGACAGAATCGCTGTCGGTGTTGAGTTGGATTGAATGGGGTACGGTACCAGGCATCACTTCTGGCCCGTAGACAGAATATTTGATATTGGTAGGGTCTACTTGTGCTCGGCTTTGTCGCTTTGGCTCTGCGGCTTCCACTCTGTGGACCTCGGATCGAATCAGACGAAGAAATCTAGTCCTGCTAGACAACTTTTGACGTCAGCGACTACCGTATCCGCTGAATGACACAACGTCAATCGCTCTTCGAGGCAGGCGCCACTTACGTGTTGATTCGGTCCACTCGACCGTGGTTGCTCGCTTCGGCGGCTGCAGATCTGGAAAACAAGGATTGAAAAGAAGCGATGGAACGCACGAATAATTGAGTGTGGCATACTGTAGCCTCTAATAAGCTAAAATGCCCTTTGAGCATGAATTAATCAAATGAGGCTCTAAGGTTAATTGGATGCGTGCGCAGAGGACGACGCCGCGTCGCAAGACGTCAGATTCAAAGGCTCCGCGCGTCACTCGTCTTTCTTTGCCTCCGAACCTGACAATGCCGCTCGGTTGCGCCAGCTCCTCTACGAGGCAAAGAGGGACGGTGCCGTGAGCTGGCAGCGACGCTGAAAAAGACGTCAGGCAAAGGATGTTTACGTCACAAAAATCAATAAAAATTGAATAATTGAATTAAAGCATACGGTATACGTGCTCTACATACCAGGCTGCAGTTCTTAAAATGATGTTTTCAATACCAAGAAACGCACAAAAATGCACAAAAAATGATCTAATTATCCTAAAACGCCCAAAATCTAAAAAATGCAATTTTTCGATCTGCTAAGTTGTTGGGTTATCTCTTCAATTCAATTAGGCTTAGGTGGGCTCCCCTTCGCTCCAGTTTCAACCCAAAACCAAACCTACCTTCTCGGCACCGCCACATTCCAGCGAAGGAAACTGCGAACGACGACGCGAACGTGTTGAGTCGGCCGACCGCCGCGAGCGAACGAGCGCACCACAGTGAAGAATCGATTCGTCTCTCCCTCCGCTCGTCTCTCGTGTGATAAACAACGCGACCTGTAAAGTTCGCACGTTCAGTCATCGATCGGACACGCGTTTGAAGTTCATCGCTGATTGGCGGAGAGCGAACGCGAAGCCGCGGAGCTGCTCGGCGTCAAATCAGAAAACGCCACCGAACGCGCGAAGACTTCCGGTTCGGAGCGCCGCTCGTTCGCGGACACAACGAGCTCATGGCAACCACGGCTGGAGGGTGACGCAGGAGAGCGAGAGGTGCTGCGCTGCTCAAAGGGAGACGATAAGAAAGGGTTTGTTTATGCGAGCTGCCGTGTGGAGAGACTTTGGATGTTGCAGTCCGGTTTCGGGGACTTTCCAGGTTCTTATGTACAGAAACAAACAAACAGTCTTAGCCTTCGATTTCTTGGGGTCTTATATGAACTACAGAATTACGAATCATATAGTTAAGAGACGTAAGAGCTGCGTGATAAAATAAAAACTTAGCAAAATTGTACGGTTTCCAGCGAAGCTAGTTATTTAAAAAACATTATTAAATGTAATGTATTAAAACAAAAATTATTAGAGACGCAACAACTAATTGTGAGAAGTTTTCTTCTGATAAATAAATAATTGACGATTCAAAAATTGAATAAACAAAACTATTTAATTTACTTTCTTTTAATTTATGCGAATTAAGTTGGAACAATTTTACAAAGTTTCTGAGGCAATCAGCAATTAATTAAAAAATTAAATTTATAAATTCAAAATAAAATCAAAAACTGAACTAAAGTTTTCTATGAATGTTGATCACGTTTGCAACATTAAATTGGCAATTAAAAAATCAAAAACCATAGTGTTGTTTTTGTGGAGATTTTATGATTATGCGGAACAGAAGCCAATCAGTTCGAATGTGCAAATTTTCTAATGTTTTCTAAAGTGCATATTCGTCTCGGAGATTTAGGTTTTGCTTCTTTTGCAGCCATTTCGCCGTCAAAACTGTGCTTCCATTGCCAAACTCCATCCTCTTCTTGTTTCTCCCCTTCGCTCAATGGTGTAAATTTACTACTAATTTTGCAATTTTAAAAATTGGAAAATTGAATTTACAAAATTCCGTTGCACTCACGAAAATGGAATTTAGGAATTTAATGTGCAATTTATTGAAAAGTAAAAGTAAATTTTTCAATTGAAAGGCTACGTTTTCTGAACATTTTTCTGAAATGTTCATTTAATTGCTTTAATTGGTAATTCATTGTAATTTATGAGTTGAACGAGTTTTCAAATATTTCAAAAATGCTATCTAGATTTATTATTTCAAGTTAAAGTTTCTTTTCAATTTTATATGCCTCAAATATTTTTGCAAGTGTTTTTAAATATTGGGTACTAGGTACCTGTTACCCGTTGAAATGATTTGAACAAAAAATTTTTCGTAATGTCAAGTGTAGAAGGAGACGTACGTTAACTGTTCATGCAACCGGGTCATCACCGGATGAACCCCATTTTGATTGTAAAGTAAACGTAAGTTAAATTTTCACTTTCGCTGTTTACGTTTTTATATAATTAATTCGAAGGAATTCATGTCAACGGTCCTTGAAAATCACTCGCTTACCCCAAAGTGGCAAGTGCCGGCAAAGCCAGCGCTTGCCATTTGGCCCGGTATAATTTAAAACTGGCCACTTTTGAATATTTACTTTGCACCGAGAACTTTGTTATTTCCTGTTCTTTTTCAAATGAGACCTGTTGAAGCAAACTGACCAGCGCTGGCCACTTCTTTGGAACATTTGGGTCTCGAACGGAATTCCTGAAGAAATGTTCCAGAACATTCTATAAAGTGTAATAAGGAATGAAACTGACCAGCGCTGGCCAGTTTACAATGATGACGTAACACCGCAATAAATAATTTCTTTTAAATTCGTTTATGGAATTTACTGGAACACTTTTATTTTACACTTTTTTATTTTAAATTACTTGAAAACGTTTGCTTCTTGAGACTCTTAATTTTTAAAATTTAAATTTCCTTAAAAAAACAATTTTTTAAATTGAGCATTTCAAACAATGCATGCAAATTTCAATCGCTTCTACTAACTCGTCAGTACTGGTCATCTTTATTGCACCTTATGGAATATTCTGGAAGTTTCGCGAAAAACTTTCAGAAAATCATCTTGAGACCAATTAATTTTTTGGAATATTTTGTGAAATAACCCGAAAAAAAATTTTTTTTTAATGGAATTTACTGAAACTGGCCAGACCTGGCCACTTTTATGTTTTAAAATTTTTTTTAACTTTTAACCTCTGTACCGTATACCTTCTACCGTATACCTGTGTACCTTTTGAATGTTTTCCGTTCGAGAACCAAATGTTGTTTGTAATTAACGTCAGCGATTTTCCCAGTTATAATTGTATATATAAAGTGACTAGGTTCCGGGAAAGGAAGCTTAACATTGAGTTCTTAAGAGAGAAGTTTAATTTGAAAGAAAACGTTTAAAAATAAAAGGAATTGAAATTTGGAAAAGAAAGAGAAAGTGGCCAGCGCTGGCCAGTTTTTGAATTGCGTAGGGTCTTGAAAGGAAATTTTGAGTTGAGTTCTTGGAATGATAGCTGGCGCTGTTCCCTTACTGGATAGAATCTGAAAAGGTTCTTGGCGTTGTTCCTCGTCTGGAAGGCACATAGCGAGTTCTTTACATGGAAACGGGTCTTGTTCCTTATCCGGAAGTAACCGGGTAGGTTACTGGAAAGATAGATGGCGTTGTTCCATCTTTGGGAAGCAGGCGTTGTTTCCTATAGTGAAGGAACCTCGAAGGTTTTCGGTGAGTTCCTGACATGGAAACAGGCGTGGTTCCCTTCTCTTAAAGAGACATGGAAGCTCAGGGAACTTGAATTGTAAGAAAGGTTCCTCGAAGGTTCTTGGAATGATAGCAGGCATTATTCCCTTTCTGGGAAGCTGACGTTGTTTCCTATCGGGAAGTAACCTCGAAGATTCATAGCGAGTTCCTGACACGGAATGGAAAACACGAAGAAAGTGGCCAGGGCTGGCCAGTTTTTGAATTGATTTGGGTTTTGAACGGAAATTTTGAATAAGTTCTTGGCGAATTCCTGAGACGGAAACAGGCGTTGTTCCTTATCTGGAAGTAACCTCGCAGGTTCCTGGAACGATAGATGGCGTTGTTCCACCTTCGGGAAGCTACCGTTATTTTCTGGCAAGGTTTCTGGCACAGTTTCCTAACTGGAATGCACTTCCTGACGTAGAAGCGGGCGTCGTTTCCTTAAGATGAAGGCAGTCGCGCCTGGGAAACTGGCGTTGTTCCTTCGGGAAGGACCGGCAGGTTGCTGGCGCTGTTCCTGACATGCAATGGAAAAGGAAGAAAAAGTGGCCAGCGCTGGCCAGTTTTTAAATTGAGTTGCGTCTTGAAATGAAATTTTGAATATGTTCTTGGAAGATAGAATGAAAGGTTCTTGGCATTGTTCGTTATCTGGAAGGCATTTCGCGAATTCCTGACATGGAAAGAGGCGTTGTTCCCTGTCTGGAAAGAACCTCGAAGGTCCCTGGAACGATATCTGGCGTTATTCCATAATCGGGAAGCTGGCGTTGTACCCTTTCTGAGAAGCTAACGTTATTTCGTATCGGGAAGGAACCTTGAAGGTTTTCGGCGAGTTTCTGACATGGAAACAGGCGCCGTTCCCTTCTCTTAAAGGGAATTGAAAGTTCAGGGAAGTTGACTTGTAAGAAAAGGCGCTTAGAGAACCTCAGAAACGTAGCTGAGTGGTTAACTGTAGAGGTGATCTTTAAGGAAGGGCGCTGGAAGGGCGGGAAAGTTGCTGGCGCTGTTCTTCATCCGGAAGTCTCCTCGAAGGTTTCCGGAATGATAGCAGGCATTATTTTCTTAATGGGAAGTTAAAGTTGTTCCCTATCTGGAAGGCACTTATTGTTAGCAACTTCCTGACATAGGCGTCCTTTGAAAGGAAAGCTGATCTGTAAGCAAGGGCGGAAATTGCTTTTAGGAAAAGTCTTTAATTTTATGTTGACGACGAACACACAAACTGGCCAGCGCTGGCCAGTTTTCAATAGCTTTGGTCTCGAACGGATTTTCTGATCCTAAGTTCCAGAACCTTCCATAAAGTGTAATAAGGCGCGAAAACTGGCCAGCGCTGGTCAGATAGATTAAGGCAGAGCGTAAATAGTTTAAATGAGATTCGAAATGTAAGGAAGGGCGCGTGATGTTACCATGGACTTGTAATATGGGGAAAAGCGCATTGTGAAATCAAATAGAAATGCATTTTGAACGGATTTCTTGAGCATATATTCCAAAACCTTCGATAAAGTGCAATAAGGCGCGAAAACTATCCAGGTCAGGGTAGGGAGTTGATTGAATTGGGCGCTTAAAATAATAATAGTCTTTAAATAATAGGCGCAAGTTGAGAACTGAGCAGCACTGCGCAGTTAGTTTAGAAGGATATATGGGTCTTCAGCGGAATTTCTGAGCCTAAATTCCAGAACATTCCATAAAGTGTAATAAGGAATGGAAACTCCTGGGCACGATAAAAAATAGATATAATCGATAGCGCCGCAATCCGTGCAGGAACCAAAAATCGCGGGAAAATTTAGGCGCCAAGGTCGGTATGGCAAATTTTGAAAATGTAGAATGTCGCACGATGATTTTTCGTCACTCAAAAAATGCAGGTTTCAATTGTATATGACACAGCGTGTAGAAATTATTTATTTCAAAAATGTTGGCTCATTATATTTTTGCAATAATTATGGAAGAGAAAACAGCAAATCGAAAATTGAACTATGGAATTGAACGAAAAATTACTGTAAATATTGATCAAGTTTGTAACATGAAAATGTCAACGCAATCAAAAACCATTGGATCCAAAAAATGCAAATTCTTCCATTGCGTGTCGGAGAATCAAGGTTTGTTTGTTTTGCCGCCATTTTTCAGTTGAAACTGTGCTTCTCCATCGCCAAACTCCATCTTCCTGTTAGCGCTTCTCTCCTTTCAGCTCGCCTTTGTGTCCATGCAATGTCACCCCGGAACTCAACTCCATTTTCCAACAAATTTATTTCTCTAAATTTTTTCTCTCCTCCTCCACCATCAAAATTAAAAACACGGACGAGGCACCAACTTTCGTATGTGTGTGGAAGTAAAAGGTTCTCTTCAACCTTGAACTTCCAGACGAAGTTTGGTGCCTCATCCACTGAGACACTCACAACAGGGCTTTGGGGGGACGGAAACCGATTTTCCTTTCTCAAAGGAAAGGAATTCGGTTGCAGAATTCAATTCTGAATTTCTGCGCACAGAGTTCGCACGGTGCGAAAATTAAGAGAGAGGGGATACAATGAGTGGAGGGGAAGCAATACGGATTGAAAGAATTTGTAGAACATACAGTACACGAGAACGAAGATGATGACGACGGCGACGATGAAGTGCATCAGCGATTTCCAATCAAGCTGAAAATGAAGGATTTCAATGATGTTCTGCAGAGTTAACTCCGTTAAATGCGTTTTTCAATCACAATTTGACAGCAAATCGCTATTTAGCATTTAGCTATTAGCAAATCGCTAATCGCTCAAAGACTATATTAAATTGAATTTTAAAATATGCCAAGGTTGAATAACCACGAATTCAAGGTTATCATACAAAATTAATACATAATTAATATTGCTAACTTCACTTTATTTTGTGTAAAATTTTAAATTAAAATAAAAGTTAAATCGATTTAATCAGCTTTTTTTTAGCATACATAGTGGAAGCAATATCTAAAATTGCTAAATTGAAAAAATAATTAAATTACATTAAAAATACATTAAAAATAAATTAAAATAAAGCTAAATGAATAGTCGCTGATTAAAGATGGTGCCACAAATGACCAAAAATGCTGCAATCAAATTTATGCTGCAATCATATGGGCAGCCTTTGTGGATAAAAAAGATTATAAATTTCAACAAATTCTAAAAAGCTACGTTTACTGCGAATTCGCTAAAATATCTTAAATTATAATTTAAACTTTCAAATCAATGATGATTAATTGCGAGAGCTTGGACTGGACGTCTTAAAGACCGATTGAAGACTAAATAAAATCGGAGAAATTTGAAACAAAAATCTTTGAAATTCGACCATAGCAATACTTTCATAATTCAAATTTTATGCTAGTTCCTATGCTAATTGTATGCTAAAAATGTTGATTTTTGATATCGATTGACTACAGAATTCTGAAATTGTTTATGGAAAACTGCTGTTGCGGAAAAACAAAAATTAACTAAAAATGATTGAATTAAAAACACTCAAGAATTATAAATGATTGCACAGAGCGTGGTCATTCAATACCACAAATCTATTTTTTTGCAAAAAATCTTTTGAAATTGAATTTAAGTTCCAAAACTCCTGTCTTCGAATGACGAACAATAGCGAGAGCACCACTTTTATTGCACAAGACAATCGAAGACTAAATAAAATCGCTGAAATTTGAACGAAAAATTGAAATTCGACCACCCACGGCGACAGCAAGAACTTTATAATTCACATTTTATGCCAATTCCACCAAACAACCTTCAAACTCACTTTACGCGTTGATTCGGAAGTTCTTGAATGGCGAGTCGTCGCCCAATCTACCATAACTCAAGATTCTGTTGAGTTTGTTGAAGTCGTCGTGGCGGACGTCATGCGACTCTGGGAGCTTCATGAATTCGCCGTAGACGGACATTCCACGGTCTGCGTATTCTCCGGCGACGAAGGCGGGCGTCGGGAGCGAAGTGGAGCAATTGGTGACTTGGTGGACGTGGCTCAACCCGAATGTCAAGACCTCCAGTTGCTTCAGGCTGAATCCGCACGCGTTGTGCAGAATGTCAACTTTCAGAGGCCGCGCGGTTCCTCGGGACGCAGCGTGTGCTTGAAGGAAGAATTGGGGATGGACGGGATGGACCACGGTCGAATTGACGACCGTGCCCGCCGGCACGTTCTGCGTTTTGGCTTCCGCATGTTCGTTCATCTAAAATCGAACAGCAAAGGCATAATTTATCTGAATTCCGGTATTTTACCTGGTTTTTAAAAAAACGGACGTTGTGGGTTTTGGTGCATACGAGGACGGCGAATGCGGGAGCGTCGGAGGAGTTTGATTCGCGGGCAATTTGATTTACGGAATGCTCGATCAGAGGAATTTCGTATTTGAGGATCTGAAAGTAGAAGATAGAGAGACAAAAATGGATACTGTAGCCGTTTTCTGTGTGTATTTGAGTCTTTAAATCAAAAATTTCTCAAAATTTGGTTAAAATTTCTATTCAAGTACAGGCCCGGCATTCCATTGCCTGATTATGGTAGCGCTCAATCGGACAGATGACATGAAATAGTAAAATGTCTCTATTCAACGGCAACGCACTTGAAAAACAGTCAAAATTACTCGATTACGCGGTCATACCAACGCTTTCCAAACACGTAAACGTCACAGGTTTTGTCCAAAAACCAAAATTAAGTAAAAACAAGCGAATTTGAGCTCAAATTCAATTTCTCCTCTTTTCAAAAATAGTAAACTTCAAAATGGCTTCAATTTTGCTTCAAAAATGCAATTTTCACTATCAAACACCACATTTTCATGCTATAAATAGCTGAAATCAAACCTACATTAGCGAATTGTCCCTCGCTGGCTCCATTCCGGTAGAACAGGATTCGTCGTGGCACTCTCCCGTCGTGGTGCTGCGCCCAGCGCTTCAGCGTCGATTGCACGACTTGTTCGATCGATGCGACCTTTTCGTCGCGGTCGCCGCTTTGAAAGATAAAGTCTCCAATAAATGCCGTATGTTCGGTCGTGACGTTGGCGGCGAATCCAACGACGCTGGGTGGTCGCGACGCGCTCTTCCCCGTCTTCCGCACGCCGATCGCGGGCGCTTTCGAGTGCGACATGGCGATTCCCACGAACATCGTCTCGGCATCAAGCACAGCAGCTGCTCCGTTGGGCGTCGGCATCGAAATGTTGTAATTGAGGCCTCCGAGCTTGATGTTCGTCTTCATGACGACGTTTTGGAGCATCTGGGCGCCGTTTTTGTTGATCTCAAGCATGGTTTGGTCCGTGACGGTCTGCGTGATGATTTGGTACTTTCGCTCCAGGTATTTGAGGAATTCTGAAAGCAGAGGTATATACGAGTTACGAAGGAGGTGTCTTTGTGGCCCTGTGGCCTAATGGATAAGGCGTCGGACTTCGGATCCGAAGATTGCAGGTTCGAATCCTGTCAGGGTCGGGAATTTTTAATTTTTTCATTTTTGACTTGTTTTCAGCTAGCAAATCATTTAAAACTGAACAGAAAACTAAAAACCATTGAAAAAAACAATTCCAAAAAATTGCCGACCCTGACAGGATTCGAACCTGCAATCTTCGGATCCGAAGTCCGACGCCTTATCCATTAGGCCACAGGGCCACGCTGAAAGTCCCGCTCATAGAAGATATAGGCTGACTTACTGTGCTCATGGAACGCTTTGCTCATGATCACCATCACGAATTCAAAGTCGTATTTGGTCGCCGACTCAAACATGAAGACTTCGAGCTCGTAGGCGTTGTCGCACCCGGGCGCGACGATGTAGGGTTTGATGGGTTGGGCGATCTGCAATCCTCTGTTCTCTCCTTCTTTGATGAAACGAGCCGTGAAAGTCCTAAACTCGATTTTCTTCACACAAATCCATGGAATTGCGGCCGCTTACTCGAGCTGCTTTTCCACGGCCGCGTACTCCGATTGGTGCTCGATCGGCATCATCACCACGATTGACCACCGCTTGATGATGACCGATTTGAAGAACTGGGCGGGTCGATTGTCGATCCGCCAACTTCCTCCCTCGGCCCTGATCATCACGGAGTTATCGTAGACCATCGTCGGAGGCTGCAGTCGGTTGCCCACGACGTCCATCATGTCGGGCGCGATTTCCGTCGCCACAGAGCGGAGATACTCGTTGTCGAAGAGGCGGACGCTCTCCGCCGCCTTCTCGATCTGCGCCACACGGTCGCTCGGCTTCACAGCGGCCTTCTCGATCATCTCCTTGATCACCGCTTGCGGCACGTCGCCGCTGATCTTCTGATTGTCGAGGATTCGAAGACACTCGAGAGGGTAGAAGGCGAGGATGTCGCTGCGCTTCTCAACCGCCATTGGAGCCAAGGGGTACTGTAACTTCACTCCGTAGCGTGTGTGAAGATAGGCCTCGACGGTCATTTGGCGGCCGCATTGCAAGTCGATCGTCTTTGAACGCGCAGAAATCACGGTGACGTCGTGGATGGTGACGATTCTGTTTTGCGGCGCGTAGACGATCGACGCTTTGAGACCCTTCAGGGCGCGGGAGAGATAGCGAGAGCGGTCATCGAAGCACTTTCCCTGGTTTCGGAGGGGGAATTCGATCTTGTGCTGCGCAGCGAGGTAGCGAAGCGCATTTCCCGGGGCGTGGAAAGCTGTTTTCTTCACTGAAATCCAGGATTACGGTATCGTCAAAGGTATCAGTACTCACGGTCAATGGCGATCGCCGCCTTCGGTTGTCCATCTGCGCCTTCCACGTATCTCACCGACTTCTGAAAGCCGTTTCCCAAGTATTTGGCTCTCGGAAGCGGCGTATCTGGTTCCCGTAGGTCAAAGCAGATGCCACCGGCGAGCGTCACAAAGTCTCTGAAAGTGGAGTCATGAAATCGAGTTTAAAAGATGACGAATTACTTTGAAAGAAAAGGGATCTGGCTGGTGACGACTTCAAGGAACGATTTCTGCGAGGAGTCCACGGCCGCGACGTCCCGGCCGAGGTGTCCGAAGTCCGTCAGGTCAATTTGGTATTTCTCTTTGCATCTCTTGAAGTTCACGGAGATTGATTGCACGCCGGGGAACGCGTCTTGGTGCTCTTTGACGTCGATCAGGAACTCGCGCTCCTCTTCTTCATCCGAGACAACTTCAAAGGTAGCGAAGAGCATCGATTCCAGGTCGTAGAAGACGCCGGAGGAGTTTGCGAAGGTGCGATTGTGTTGATCAAGAAGCAGTTTGAATACGCGACGTGTTTTGGTTTTTCTGTCAGTTGCGATCACCCTGAAAGGAGCAGAAAATGAGTCACAAGCAGGAAAGATGCGAAAACGTCAATGAAATTCAATTGAATCAGAGCAGAAATTGAGCTACGATGGCTTTATATGCGACTTAAGCGTTAATTTGACCGTGGCCCTGTGGCCTAATGGATAAGGCGTCGGACTTCGGATCCGAAGATTGCAGGTTCGAATCCTGTCAGGGTCGGAAATTTTTTAAAATCGTTTTTTGAGAGTTTTCTTCGTTTTTAAGTAATGTGCTAGCTTAAAACAAGTCTAAAACGCCGACGATACAACTAAACAGATTGTGCGCAGGCATATAAACCTCATCTAAGGGTCCTTTAACCCCAAACTTCAGTCACACGCGCTTTATCTGCGAATTCAAGAATTTAACACATAAGCACCCAGTTAGGGCATCCGCCAAACAGCTCAGAAGCGAAAACAAGCCCAATTGAAGAGCCTCAACGGATGGAAAACATACGTTGAGTCACTTTTCTTCGTCAGCGAGATTGTTCGATTGTTTCTGAGGAACATGACGATTTCCAAGTCAAACCGGAAGATTGCGACCGACTTTTCTGTGTGGATTTCGTACAAATTTGCTTTCAGTCGGATTGGATGCGAATGTGGCGAAGGCGACAGCTTTTCGGGAATAAAACTTAATCCGATTTTAATCTGAAAATAGCGAGTTTGAACCTGAAATTCGAGAATCAACTCACCCCGCGGCGTTTGAACTGTTCCTCCGTTGCGCAGCGAATCACGGTGGAATCGCAAAGTTCCGTGCCGTTGAGAGCGGCGGTGGGACGGGGGATGCTCGAGGACATCGCTGCTGCTGGATGTATGTGGATGTTGGAATTCAAGACGGGACGTTTGGGTTATACGGCGGCCTCTGGACCTCCACTGGTAGCAATGATTCCACAGGGCGCTTATGCTCGATGCTCCCTACGAATGCCACGTCGCGTAGGGCGAAGTAGCACTGAAAAGAAGTGATGAGTTGGCCACCGATAAGCGCGTTTCAGCAGCAAACCGCACGGAAAATGCTCTTATCAACGGAAATGTGATTAGCGAGGGGCTCGATTGACAGATGGAATGGTCGGCGAGAGCGGTTTGAGTGTCGATTGATAGGAAAGTAACGTGAATTCCACACGGAATGAACGCCGCTCGATTCAAATTTGCACTTAAAGTTCTACAAAAATGATGAAAACCAAAAATTGACTTTTGATCCCCTTCTATCGCATATCGGCTAATCGAAACACAAATGTAAAACGCGTTAAACGCGTTAGCAGCAGTGTATAGCTGGAGAATCGATTTTCGCGTTGCGCAATCGATTTAAAACAAAAAACGGCTGCAGGCGGGCGAGTGTTTTCAAACAGCGCGGCCGCGTCCTCTCTTCGAACGCCACGTCGACAAGCGTCAACGTCACAAGCTTCAACGCTGTCAATGACAGCTGTTCAGTTCGCTCTGCTGGATTTTTGAAGCATCTAATATGCTTATATGCCAGAAGAATATAAAAAACGACTTTGAACCGCATTTTCTATATTATCATAACTTTGGAGATCAAATTTGGCTTGTTTTGGGTTAGCTGCTCCATTTAGTACAACGGCTGAACAAGGCTACATCGCATTCATTAATTTTTTAATTCGTTTCAGGGTCTTTTTGAGATTTATGCAGAAATTGTGTTTTAGACCGGATTTTAGTTTAAATTATTAATCTTGTTTTTTAAAGGTTTCACGGTACGCTAACATTGAGGTAATTCATGTTGAATGTTGGCGGACGGAATATTTGGAGATTGCTTCATAACGTGTGTGTCGGCCAAATGGCAGTCGAGGAAAGCAACCGAATTGGAAAGCCGGGAGTCAGCGCACCCGACCTAAACCCTGCGGAAGCGCCTTGGCCTAAGCTTTATTTCAGTTAGCTTGAGATCCATCCGCACATGTTCCAAAATTTTATTTCCAAACTAATAGTGTTCGTACACGATTATTACAATTCGAACGGAGGCAAAAAGGAGAGAGAGAGTCCGTTACGGTAACGCGCATGGCACACACCAATTATAACCCCATCTGGGCGTTTCCATTCAAGGTGCGTTCTTGTAGAAGTCCGCCAATCTCTCTTGAAGTTCTTCAACGCAGATATTTTGAAGGAGAAGGTGAAATGATAATCCTGCCGCTGAGTGACCGGTTTCTGGAACAACTCTTCAAGGAAGTCCAGGTAAAATTTTGAGTCGCAAACGTCGAAATCCAGATTTTGCCACTCTTTGTTAAGGGCGGCGTCCCTCACCGCCTCCTTCAATGAAGGCGAACAGGCAGCTCGATAAACACTAAAGTTCTTCAATAATTCGGACGTCAAGTGCGGCAGAAAGAAGCCTGAAACTGCTGCTGTTATGCTCACTGCTCAATGCTGTTTTGTCTTAATTGGGTCAGAACTTGTTGAAAGTACCGTATCAGCCCGAGATATTCAAGTGTTTTCTTCGTCTCAATATAAACCATCGGCGATTTCATTTCAATCGGCCGTGGACGAATCCGCGAAGTTCTGTGAGTCGAAGGTTGCATTTCAAACCTGCATTGATTAGAGCTCCATGAAGTGTCCGTGTCCCTTTAAATCAGCAATCTCCAGAGCGTCCATAATTGAACGAATGCGCACAAACAAAGTACAATATTTTCATTTGTTAAAACACGAAACAATACGGGAATGAAACGGATTACTGTAGCTTAGTTTTGCTATTTGAACATCGACTTCCGGTGGATCTTTTCGTCGAAGTTGCGTCGTCGTGACGATGCGAAATGCTCTGGTGCTCGACGTGGACGTTGGGGATCCTCGATCGGCTCTGACTGGTCTGATATGTTCGGGTTACGGTAGCGCCTGGGATTGAGTTCGAGAGCTCTTTTACTTTCTTCACCAATGCATCGAGCTCGTGGCTTCTAGAAGAGTTGTTTGGACAGTTTAGTCCTAACGTTGGCCTACTTTTCGCTCTGAAGGACGGATTGCCGCTCGAGTTGGTCGTGGACCTCTTCGTACTTCTGTTTGAGTTCGTCCAACGTCTCGCTAAGACTCCTCACTTCGTGCTCCTTTTCACTGAGCTGAAAAATGACCGTTTTACGCGTGTACAGGCCTAATCCACGCACCCTCTTCTGCAAAATCTCGACCTTCTCGCTCAAAGCCAACTTTTCCTCTCGCAATCCGCGATTTTCGTTGTTGAGCGAGCGAGAGAGCGCCTGCAACGCGTCCAACTCTTTCTGCATGCGACTCCTCGACTCGCGACTCTGTTCCTCGTGCTCCTCTCGCTCGCGCAACTGCGATTCGTAGAGCTCCACTCGCTCCTGCTCACTGCGGAGTCGCTCCTCGAGCGCTGCAATCTCGCCGCGAAGACTCCGCTCGACGACTTTGAGGTCGGCGACCTCGTCTGCGGTCACCTGAAGAGCTTTGCGCGCGGCCAGCTGCTGACTCTGCTGATCGATGACGAGTTCCATTCGCGTCGCTTCCGACGACCATTTGGAGTTCTCCTTGATGAGGAAGTTGTTCTCCTCGGAGATCTGCAAAGATTATCTTCAGATGGGGAGGATGCTGAGGGATGAAGGCTACCTTGTCGTTCATGGCGCGCTCCTTCTTGTATTTGAGTTCTTCCTCCTTCAATCGGCGCTTCAGCGATGAAATGTCGTCCTGAATTGAGTGTTTAAGATGCCCCGAAGTCCAATAATTGAACTCACAATCAAATTCGTCTCCTTTCCTCTGATCTTCTCGAGTTCCGCATTCAAATCCGCAACTCTGAGGCTCAGACGGTCGATCTCCGACTGCCGATCGCTGTCCCTCTCCGAGAAGAGCACTTCTTCGCGTTTCACTTCGTCAAGACGCATTTGCACTGATTTTCCGTGCGAATTGGCCAATCGGAGCTTGCTGGAGAGCTGCTCCAGTTCGGTCTCCAGTTTCGCGATCTGAGACTCTTTCTGCGCGATCAAGGGCGTCAGATCGTCCAATCGCTGTTGCAGATCGATGTTCTCCTCCATTAGATGACGGCGTTCGGAGAGATTTCGATCTGAAAGCGCCCTTTTGGGTTAAATTCGCGTTTTTTGACCACCTGTAACTTCTTCCAGGTCCTTCAAAATCTCGCTGATCTTCTTCTCCGTGCGTTCTTTCTCCTCTAACGCGTGCTGGAATTCCACAGTGCGCTTTGTCAGTCGCTCCTCTAGTCGATATTCCCGCTGAAATTCCCAAATTTTAGAGATGGAGGGTCTTGCCGCGATTCTCTTCTACCTGCGCTGATTCGTCGAGTCGCTGCATGAGGTCCATCTCCTTGTCTGTCGGCGTATCGCGCCTCTTCGGATTGTGATTGTACTGAAAGCGGAAATCGACGTGTTTGGAGGGCGAGGAAGTTGCTTTCTCGTCCGCCTCGTGGTGGTGAATGGTCGGCTTGTGTGACCACTCGGCGAGGCTCTCGTCCGAATAGGTCCTCGGGAGATGATGCTGAGAGGCATGAGTGTGTGAAGAGGCGTGCGAGCGAATGGACGCCTGCGAATGACGGGACGAGGTTTGGATTCGGGATTCCAGTATTGAGGAACTCCTTGACGTCTAAAAGCAGCTTCTAGCAGCAATGCAGAGCTGAATGGCGACCTACAAATACGTGTTCTCAAGCTCCAAATAGTAGATCTGCTGTTGGAGATTGTTCGTGTAGTCTTCTTGGAGGATTTGTGCTTTTGCGTTGAATTCCTGGCATTTGCACACTCCTCGACTGAAATAAGAGGTTAGAGCAGCTGGGCGCGTGCAAGAAACGGCATTTGCCAAGACGTTGAGGAGAAATCAGGCTTTTTTCAAATGCAAATGAATTTTCGGATTGTGGGATTTAAGACGAAACTGAACGGATTTCTAACAAAATTTTTTAAGAAATAAATCCAATTTGAAATATTCAGTTGAAAACTTTGAATTTTGGCAATTTTTTAAATTAAATTGAAGATTATTGAAGAATTAAACGTGACGATTATTGAAATAATGTCCAAATCACGATATTCGGACTAAATTTAATTTGGAATATTCATATGAAAATCGTGAATTTAAATTCAAATTTAAAATTTAAAAATACTCGCAAAGGCAATATAATTTTCAGGTTTTAAAATTAATAAAAGTGATCTACAGTACTCCACAACCTCAACATGATTCATAATAAAAGCTTCGCTTACCAGTCATCTTTGTATTGACATACTTACGGTGACGTTTCACTTGTTTAATTTAATTTTTAATAAATAATTTCAATTTGAAATATTCAATGAAAAATCACGAATTGGGAAAATTAAAAAAACAATCCAAATAAATTTAACTTTCGGGTTCTAAAATTAATAAAAGTGATCTACTGCACAACACGAAAAAATAGAAAAACAAGTCAGTTAAATTTATTATTGACTTACTTACGATGACGTATCATTTGAACAAAAATTAATAAATCAAATTAATAAATGACCGCTCAATTCACCCAAATTGTTATTCTGTTTTTTTACTCATTACCCTTAGTTAATAGCTCTAGTTATTCGATTGGCCTCTGCGTATTGAATGTGCGCAATATATTCGTGAGCAACTCAAATTAATTTTAAATTAAACAATTTATTGTATTTATACTGATGGAAAATCGAAATTCAAATCAGTTCAAATCGACCTGAATATTAACTTTGTGTTACATAAAAAATCAACAACAAAATTAAATTACAGATAAAATCGTCAAACGGAATGGAACGAAGAAAAATAAAAGAAAACTGAAAAATCGGAGCAAAAACCAGTTTAAATTTAGGCATTGAAATCTTCATTTTTAAAAAGAACCGATTTTATCGAATACGCGAATAAGAATCTTTGTGTTAGTGATTAATCCTGAATCCTCTGCGCCTCATAAATATGGAATATTGTCGTGTGTAACCCAGATTAGATTAAATTAAACAATGAGTCTGCGACCAATTTTACATTTATTTTCATTTATTTATTTCATAAACATTTATTTTCAAATCAATTGATTTAATTTGAATTTGTCAAGATAGAAAAATCATATTTCATTTTATTCAACGCGTAAAATTACAGATAAATGCCGTAGAATTGGCAAAAAAAGATAAACTCACATAAAACGCATAATGTGGATTTTGTCGTCAACTGAACTAACTGAAGTTGTTCTCAACGTGAATTTAATAAGAATGAAAACGATTAAATCTGAGCGCTAAACAAATTTTACATGGATAAATCGTGAAGATTGAAATAATGTCGCACTCTCGGATTTCCAACACGCTTTTTTTTATTAAAAAAATCCAATTTGAAATAATCAGTTGAAAATGGCGCATTAAAAAAAAAAAGAAAAATCATTTTAAACGTTTTAAAATAATTAAAAGTGATCACTCTATTTTTAAATGACTTGTTAGTGACGTTTCACTCGAATAGAAATTAATAAATCAAATAAATGACTTCACTCTTAACTTCACTGAATTTGTTTTCGGTTTTTACTCATTCGCTTGAGTCAAGTAAGTAACTATTGTTATTCGATTGGCCTCTGCACCGCATTATTGTCGTGAGTATCCCAAATTAAATTAAATTAAGCAATTTATATTTATTTATATTGCTGAAATCGATATAACTGCTTTTTATAAAAAATAAAAAATAAAAATATCAATAATATTAGAAAAGTTATTCTCTTCCAAATTTAAATCCAAATTTAAAAATTTTGCAAAATCAAAAATATGATTTAAAACAACAAACAATTAAATTTAGAACAATTAAAAACAGTAACCAAATTATTTAATTTATATTGCTGAAAATCGATACAACTACCAATGATTGAAATAAATATGTAATTATTTATTTTTTCGTTAAAGGTACAGTGACAATCCCCCAAAAATAAATGATCCAAATCATTTGCAAACCACTTGTTCCAAGAATTTAACGGAATTTACGATAAAACGCTATTTCAAAAAATGTTACATATTCAACAAAAATTGAAATAATTTTAGTTAAGCTAAGAAAACCCCTCATTTCAGGCAGTTTAACGTAATACGTCAATTTTCGGAAAATCGCCATTTAATAAACGGTTTATAAACAAAAAAAATCAAAATAAAACGTAAAATGAGGATAATGTTGTCAAAATTAGCTGATTTGTTTAAAAATTATGAGTTGACTCATAATCACAATTTGGATCTGTTCTAAAGCGGCTTTAATTGTCCGAAGGATTCTGGAATCTCGTACCCCCTCTTCAAAAATCAAATCTCTCACCTCTCCTTCTTCTCCTTCTGTCCATGTGCAGCATGTCCATTAGCAACCACTTTCGGTTCATTCCGTGGACTGCCGCTGGTGGAAGCAATCGACTGCTTCGCAGCAATATTCCCAACACTTCCGCTCCGTCGAATCACCGAAGGTGTGAGACTAACAGACGAACCCTGTCTCGCCAGACCCGTCTTAAAAGGAGGTCGTCGTTTGCCCACAGATTTGCCTGAAGATAAACTGCAAAAATGAGTTAAAAATCGCGCATTCCTACCTTCGATTTGTAAATTCGGCGGATGACCCTTCATGATGGCAGCGCTCGCGACGGGCGGGTGGCAGTGACCAAATGGGGAGCCCACCAACGAAGGCTGCCACGCTCATCTCCTTGACAACGCGCGCCTTGCGCTTGCGCGCGCGGATCGATCCGGCACCTGAACGCGCAAAAGGCTCAATTATGACCCCTTGAAATGGAACATGGCAATGAGTCTGGGTTGCTTGTGGATTAATACGGGCGGCGATGCAATGGGCTTCATTAGAGAGGGAGAATTGGCGAACTAAAGAGCTATTTCGGGACGGGCGTTCATGGAAAAGCACTACACAGTGAGGTATAGTGAGAAAAAAAATTCAGTGTTTCTACATACACTGACTTGTAAATGCTTAGTTAAAAATTTAACGATATTTTGATCACCAAAAAATTGCTGGAAAATTTAAAAGACACACTAAACAGTGCTTTACTAAAGGTGATTTTCGTGAAAAGAATAAAGTGTGCGTTTCCATCAAAAATTGCATTTTTTTACTTGCATTAAAATATAAAATTACTGAATACTTGAAGATAAAAAATAATACATACATTAATGCAGGAATTAACAATTAAATAATGATATAAAAAACGAGATATTACAAGCAATACCGCATCGCAAATAATAAATGAACAATTTTAAAATTATTTTCAGGGAAATTCGAAATTAATTTTTTGTTGCAAAGTTACAGGCTGATTTGGCTCTCCCAAATTCAAAGTTCTGAATTCTTTACATCGATTAATTTTAATTGTTTTAATTGGCAATTTACTGTTGATTGATAGATGATTATCTCGTATTTATTTAAAACTTTGAATTGTTTCAATCATTTAACTGATATTCGTGTATTGCAATTTGAAATATTAAAATGACTGCTTACAAAAATTACTGGAAAATTTAAAAGACACTCTAAAATATTGCTTTAATGACACATGGAACGAGGGTGATTTGTGAGAAAAAGTGTTCGTTTCCACCAGAAAATTGCATTTTTTAATTAATTGCTTTAAAATTCAAATTACTTGAAGATAAAAAATAATTAATTAACGAAGGAATTAACAATTAAATAATGATAGAAATAATGATGCTGATGATTTTTTGTTTCAAAGATTTGGCTCTCCCGAATTCAAAGCTTTGCATTCATTAAATCGCTATATTTTAAAATTTCATTGCCAATTTACGGGTGATTGATGGATGATTATCTCGTTTATTTATTTAAAACTTTAAATTGTTTCAATCTTTTAACTGATATTCGTCTATTGCGATTTCAAAAATTAAACTGACTGATTATTTGCTTACCGCACGTGTTTCTGTAACATATGCTGTCCAAAAAACCTACAAAAAAACAAATAAATCCGAGTTTAATTTTTTATCAAATCGTTTGAATAAAATAAAATAAGATTTCGCTTCAAGATGTAAGATAAAATTAACTACAATTGCACAAAACTTTTGCCTATATTTCAAAGTACGCTATTTAAAAGAAATACCAATCTTGCTGTTGATTTTCTTCAAAATTAAATTAAAAAACAAATGCTGGGAAATGGAAAGCACATGGAAACATCGATGCAGAGTTGTGTCGCTAACCGGCTCTGCGTTGTTGACGTGAATCACCGCGCTATTTGCACAGCGCACGGCGCACCTTCTCTCTTCGCTCGCCACTATAAGAGCGGAACGCACACACGGACGACAACTCCATTTCCATTCCACCGATGGCTGCCCGGGCCCGCTACTATTTCTACTATTTCGATGGTCGCGGACGAGGCGAACACTGTCGCCATCTGTTGAGGCTCGCGGGCGTCAAATTCGAGGACGTCACTTTCGCACAAGAAGGTTGGCTTACATTGAAAGATGGTAAATTCCGCACATCGATGGTTACTGTACGTCCTCTTCCTCTTGCAGGCATGCCCCTGAAACAAGTCCCCGTGTTGGAGGTCGACGGAGTGAAAATCGGCCAAAGTCTCGCCATCGCGCGCTTTATTGGTCACGAATTTGGTCAGATTGTCTTGTTTCCAGTGACAGTAAACCGGATTTCAGGCTTTGCGGGCAAAAACAACGTGGAAAACGCGCAAATTGACATGATCGGCGACCTGATAATGGACATCTACAACGCGCCCTTGATCAAAGAGTGGCAACACGTTCTGCTCGGGTTCATAGAGGCAAACAAAGACGAGTATTTCCGCGACTCCGTCATGCCCGCATTCGATAAGCAGGCGCCGCTGGTCGAGTCGATCATCAAGGAGAACGGTCATCATTTGCTGTTTGGCGACAAGGTAAATTCTCGTCAATTCACAAAAATTCAAATTTCGCGTTCAGGTGACTTGGGTTGACGTTGTCGCCGCGGAATTTTTCTCGCGTTTCATCGACTTTGGAGCTCCAGATGCTCTTGAGAAATACCCCCACATTGGTGCGCTGGTCCAGAAGATCCACAACCTCCCGGCAATCAAGGAACACATCAAGGAGAGATACCCGAGTTTGGCTTGAATTTACTATTCGATGCATTTGAGATAAGTGTAATAAAGCACTAAACAATGGCTGTAGAACATGATTTATTTGCGATTTTTCTTCAGGAAAAATCGATAAAAACGTTAAAACGTTAAAAATAAAAACTGAAAAATTCAGAAAAAATAAAATTCAAAACAAAGAAAGATTTAGCTTAATTTTACGCTCGATCCATCAAGCAAAAAATGAAGAATATTTTAAACATAGGTCAGAGAATGAATGGTGCCTGGATTGGAATAATCTCCATAGATAAAGTTGTCCTCTAACGAATTTCGCAAAATTACAAAAAGAAATCAATCTATAAATTGATTGGTTAAATATAAAAATATATTTTCAATTAAATTGCAAATAATATTGAAAAAAGTGAAAGAATTATCCAAAAATTATTCATTAAAACAGAATTAAAAATATTCTTCTTGTTTTGTCAATATTTTCTATGGAACAAAGATATTTATTTGCAATTTTTTTTCAGAAAAAAACGTTAAAAGGTTAAAAACGTGCACAAAACAAAAACTGAAAAATTCATAAAAAAATAAAATTCAAAGGAAAGAATTTTACAAAGAATATTTAACTTAATTTTACGCCCAATCCATCAAGCAAAAAATCAAGAATGTTTTAAAAATAGGTCAGAGAATGAATTGGAATAATTTCCATAAAGTTGTCTTCAAATGAATTTGGCGAAATTACAAAAAGATCAATCTATAAATTGATTGGTTAAATATATTTTCAATTAAATTGCAAATAATAAACAGACTTCATGAAAAAACTGAAAGAAAACATTAAAACATGCATTAAAACAGAATTAAAAATATTCGTATATTCTATAGTTCAAACAATAATTTAAACAAATTAACGTGTTTGTTTGCTTGTTTGCGGTCTAATGCATTTCAGATGTGATTATATCAAAATTATAAAATCGTTACAAAATCCACATTTTTTAACAAAGTAACAAAGTAATAATAAAATGCAAAAAAAGTTTTTATATTTGAGAATTATGGAAATAATTAAAAAATAATGCAAACATATTACTAGCAATAATTAATAATAAAGAATTAAAAAAACTCAAATTAAAATAAATTATATTAAAATATACGAATAAACTATTTCCTCATTTTTCAAACAATCAAATTAAAAATTGTTTGTGCGTTCACAATCATCGATTAGAAGCAATTGTCTCATCAAAAATAGCTTTTTAATTGTCAACGAATAAAGAATCTCAAAATTTCAAGTCACTTTATTAAATAAAAATAAAACAAGTTGGAAAAAAGCAAAGTTCTTGTGATATTAACTGTGTAAATAAATTAAATTAAAGTAAAGTAAGTTTCATGAATTGAACAAAAAATAAAATGAAATAATTTGAAAAATATTATCAAAACAATAATCATAATCAAAATATTAAAAAACATATTTGCGGCAAAACTAATCCTAGCTATACTAATCCAATATTTATAGCAAAACTAGCTATAAATATTGGCTTCCGTGCTATGCGCTCGCATTTGGAGGACAAGATGAGTGGTAGCAGATGCAAAAATTTCCTTCAATTATTTATTTTGTCATCTCTCTTGCTGAATGGTATTCCCGAATCGAGAAGGCCTCGAATCACTCGCCCACTTCTCCTCTTTGAGGAATTTTCGCAGCCCCAACTGCTCCAAGAATGGTCTTCTGTAGGTGTCGTCTTTCCGCAGCAAAAGCAGCCAGTAGTTGATACCGTACTCCACCGCAACCAAAAGTACAACATACGTCGCAATTGTGTCCTACAGAATGACGTTGTGAGACAATTGGAGGATGACTAAGCTCACCGTGAACGCGTCGTTCTTGATGAACATCGGAAGGAAGAATGTAGCGCACACAGCCACGAGCTTCGTGGACGCGTAGGCGATGATTGTGGAGGCGAGAGTTTTGGTGATTTGAAGTTGTTTTATGTTCGTTTGTGTCTTCTCTGAAAGGCGCCGCGTTGAACTTCCAAAAATTAAAACAAATGACGCACCCAGCCTGTGCATGGCAACAAAAACGCACAGGTATACGGTAATGATGGCGAGCGCCACAACCGCCGTTCCTCCGTTCCAGTAGAAGAAGACGTTGCGAGGGAAGACGAGAGGAGGATTGCAGACCGGAATGATGTCATCTTCGATGAAGAATGCGGCCACGATCACCGGAATTGAGCCAATTAAGGTGCAGAAAATGAGAATTATAGGGAGTGTGGCTTTGGCGGAAGCGCAGCTGTATCTGAAATAGACGAAAATTCAATTGATGCAATTTAAGATCTAAAATATTGAAAAAGTCGTTTCTTTGTGTTGATGACGACAACGCTCAAAAAATGGAACGTGGCTAATTTAGTTCTCGAAGGCTTCAATTTGTCAAAACAATGGCATCTTTATCTGCGCAAAATGGAACAAAAAATCTGGTAACGACTGAAGTGATTTACATTTAAATGTACCAAAATTCTGATTTTTAAGTGCTAAATTCTAATAAAAAAAACTGATTTGTGTTTTCATACAGAACTTTAAAAAATGTGCTTTCTCACGTCATTTCAGCTCTTTCACAAGGAATTCATTTAGTTGTACTTGAGTAATCGAATTTAATTATACCAATTTGCCCACATGCTTTGACCTAAACGAAAATTGTTTTAAAAAAAGGCTCTTCTGCTTCCAAAAATTGTTTATATTTTATTTATATTTGTTTACCGGTCCAACAGCTGAGGTTGGCTGAGAAGATGGTAAATTTGCGAATGGGTACAAAAATTAATTTAATAAACTTTAAAACTAAACTAAAAGAATAGTAAATTCATTTAAATTCTTGTCGAAAGCACTCTCAAAGTACTCACAAAACGTTTTTTACCTATTGAAGAGTCAAAAAACAACTTTAAAAAATAAAAAAATCAACAGTTTCAGTTATTTAAAAATTTCAGCAGTTAAAACAATTAAAATTCTCTTGTTTTGGCTCCCGGCTGTGAAGATAGTGATTTTGAGCAGGCTGCAAAAATTATATTACTTGTCCTTAAAAATGTTTAAAAATCTTTAAAAAATTAATTTAAATTTAAATTCATTTTCGAAAAAACAAAGCAATAAAATTCAGATTGAAAAGTAAAAAGTCAATAAAAATCAGTAACAAATTAATTAATTTTACAAATTTCATCAGTTGGAATAAACGGTTTATGTATGTTAAAAATTCAAATATTTGTTATTCTGAAGGTGCTTGCATTTAGTTCAACTCCTGAACTAATGTTATCCGGTGTTGACTTCAAAAATAACAAATTATGACGCTGACCAGTAATTTAATTTAAAACTCATTTGGACCAAAGTTCGTATTCACAAAACGTTCGCAAATTTCACTTACCTAATAGGGTGTACCACCGCTACAAGTCGATCGAAAGCCACTGAAAGACCAATTATCATCTCAGTATCGTAGATGACCAGGTAGATCCACAAAAAGTTGAAGCACGTCCTCCTGCTCATCGATTCAACATTCAGAAGCATTCGAATGGCGGAACTCAGTTCGAATCCAATTGAAATCTGAAATTTAGAGTTGAATGAATTTTAAAACAATTCGTGGAGTTCCATTCTCAAGAATTATGGTTCTGGAGAGTAATGGAGAGGAATGTAATCAATGTGTTACCGAAAATGAGTTAAAATATGCTACAGCAGCTACAAACATTCACACTAAAATAGAGTTTAATTAAACAATTAAGCGTACGATTTTAGAATTATCTCTAAATCAATTGCCGCCCTCTAAAATTTAATTAACAAGTTTAATTCATTCTAGGCCGTTCCTTAATCAGCTAATTTCTAGTTTTCTAAAAACTCTACTCTTGTTTGTACTTGTAAAATGGTTAGTTACACTCAAGAATTCAACGATTTTTATTTTAAAATAAATTACTCGGAACACGTGAAGTTTGAAGAACAAAAAAATCGAATTCAATTTTTTTGTAAATGTGCGCAAAAAGACAATCAATCAGCAAAAAACAGACTAACAATATCTAATTTAATAAATGCTGCGAGCCGCAAAAAATGCTTTTTTACGTACGAGTTCGACATCTATGGTCAATTTCAAGTCGACAGACAATTTAATTATCAGAATTATTAGAACGGTACAAAGAAAACGAAGAACAAGTATTCAATTCAATTTTCATTATTAAAAAATATTTAAAAACCTCTTCAAAATATTTAAATATTTAAAATACGCATTGCCAACCGAATATCAAAAAACCTTTTAAAAAATATTTAAATAGAATATCATTAACGGTCTAAAAAATTTGATCAAAAAGTGAGCTGACACACAATGAATTGTTAGTTCATTTCGTTATAAATATTGAATATTAAATAACTAAAAATAATTAATAAATTAAGAATTAAGAAAACAAACAAAGTCTCTATCTAATCTTCCTAATTTAACAAATGGCACAAAGAATATCAAAAAAACAATTTAAAAAATCCCGTAATTAATTAATAAATAAGTAAACTTCGATCATTCAATTCTGAACATCTACTCTCACCACAATATTACAATTTATTGTTAATCTTCAGTTTGTTTTGTATCTCTCGCTACATTGGAACTCCAATTTGAGTCATGAGAACCTCGATAAGAGAGCTTGTTTTTGCGTTTTCCATCAAAACTCACACGACTTGTTCTGTACTTGTCAATGGCAAAACGCGTTCGTTCGCACTCCCACGTTACCATTGGAGCTTGAAAAACAGCACGAGATGGAGACTCGAAACTAAATTAAGAGAGAAACATCCTTACCAAATCCATGACCGCCATCACGCAGATCATCAAATGGATCTTCGTCTTCAGATGCTTTTTGCGAATAGTCGCGATTATAATGTTCACATTACCGAACACGCCAACACTCAGGATGACAGCCATTAGAACGGCGAGCGTGTGCACTTCCATCACCGGCAACACTCTGACTTCACGTCAGCAGCGGCGACTTGGCGACAAAGACGCCAGAGGAGGCGGGCAGGTAATAATTGTGTTAGTCACAAAGCAGTTTATCCTTCTGAATTGATTATATGTACATTATGCGCGCCGACAATTAGATCTGCAGATCGCCGAGGACGTCGGCGTATTCGCGGTTAAAAGCGTCCAAGTCGAATTCTTCGTCCTCGAAGATTTTCGGCAATTTGAACTCGAATTCCTCGATCTTCTCCTCCTCCCCCGCTTCCTTCAGGATCACATTCTCGTATTTGGGGTCCAATTTGAACTGATAGACGGACAGATCGGCTAGAAAGGGAGAAGATAAGTCGGTCGCGTGGAGTGCAACTCACTCTCCTCCGGATCGGGCAAACTCATTTTCTCGATGGGCGGGATATTCTCCTTTTCAGCTGGCTGCGTGCGATCTCGATTAGAACAAATGCGCATAAATCACAGTCTGTACCTGCTGGGGTGCGTTGTCGTTGAAGACCGCGAACGCAGGCGCTTTCGGGTGCGCCGGTGTTTTGACGCTGAGGCCTTTGATTGGCGCGGATTGGCGCATTGGCGTCTGATCGTTGCGAAACGCGGCGCTCTTCAAGCTGCTTTGCGGAAGTTGCTTCAGAGGATTTTCAGCTGTTGTGGCCATCGGTGTACGCGTGTTCAGTGAGACGGGTTTGATTGGCGCATGGCGGGGAGTGAAAAGGTCTGAAAGCGGTTGATGCAGGTGGAATGGAAGGTTAAAGAATCAAAATAGAGAGAGAGAGAGAGTCGCTTACGGTCAGTGTTGGTGGTGGACGAGTGCAGAGCGTTCAAGCGAGACATGATGAGCCTGGAATTAATGATCTAAAATTAGCGAACAATCTGAAAGAAGAGAGACCCGCGAGAATACAATTGACCGGCTTCAACTGTACAGAGAGATAAGGTGACTCGTTCAAGGCCAAAAAAAAACACAAATTTTTAACGGATTTTGAGAACCTGATGAAAACTCGATTTCTCCGATTTTCAGTTTATCAAAAACAGTTCTAAAAGAAGTGAAACCAAAATTAAGATATAAAGGTTCGTGGCCACGGTGTTTTAATTTAAAAAATGTCACTTTGAACGCGCTATTTTCATTTAAATCGAGATTCTCAGTATGTTAAGTATCCTCCAAAATCCAAAAATAAAAAAAAAAGTCAGCACTTGGACCTCTAAAATTTCGTAACGTGAATTAGAACTGGCATCAAAACATGCTTCAGTTTGCACAGATACAAGTGTGAATAAAAAATTAAAAAATATTCGTTTTTTTAATTTTAATTTACGCGATTTTTAGACCAAAATGAAGTAGGATTTATTAAAAATATTGATCTCGTTGAAGTAACACTATTTACACAAAAATAACCAATTTCTTTGTGATAAAATGACGATAGCAAGCAGAATATTCAAATTGCTTTCGATGTGAGAACGAGCGATGTTCCAAAAGACGCTCATTCGCGCGCGCGAGTCGTTTGACCTCAATCGTGTTGGGACCATTTGGATTGATCGACACTTGTTTTGTAGATGCGCAAATCGCACATTGGTGACCTTTTGTCGTCGAAAATGGAAATAAACTAAATTTATTTATTGCAAAATGAAAACCAATTTCATAAAATTTTATTTAAGTTTTTGAACCAAAAAATTCGTTGTGAAAACAAGAAAAAAACTTTATAAAATCTAGTGTTTAAATAATCCTACATATTTTCTAGCATCTGATATTTTTAAACGACAACAAATTCAAAAAATATGTTTTTGTTCCAGATCGACTGAGGCAAATTATAATTTAATATTTTGAACAAAAGAACAATATTACGACAACCATTTTGAATTAAAGATTTGATTTAATTGAATTTCTTAAATCATTCAAACATTTTCAAACCACTTTATAAAAGTGATTTGACATAATTTATTTTGAACTACAATTTGAAATTAAAAATTTATCAAAAAAACTGAAAAAATAATTTAAATTTCAATAAATGTGTGCCTGCGATATAAGTATTTAATATGCTTTAATATGCTTTTTAGAACTTTAAATTTAAAAAACATTTAGTGAAAATAAGCACTAAATTTATACCTTGACGAAACGTGCAAAAAATAACACTTGAAGTAACATTTTGTTTAATTCAATACCCTAAAAAAGTAAAACAACAAATAAAGTTTCAACCGTATTTAAATTGCGACTTTCAACGTTATCTTTCATAGTTATTTATTTAACTTTCATTTTAAATGGTAAAAATAAGCACTAAATTTATACCTGGATGAGACATACAAAAAAAGTATTTTATCTGCATCTTTAATATAATATTTTTTTAAAGTTGTTACTTAAACAACAAAATGAATTATTTTTGTTTATTTAATGGAAAAAAAATAAAAAATAAAATTGTAGAATTTATACCTAGATGAGACGTGCAAAAATATAAGAAATAACACTTTGTTTGTTGTTAAAGAAAAATCAATGTACAATTTCCCAAAAATATATAATAATTCAAAATTTATTCTGAGCACAATTTGAAACTCAAATTTAATAAATTATGCCCTGAAAAAGTAAAACAACAAACAGTTTTGGCTATGTACTTGCGACGTTCAATGTAAACTTTCATAGAAACGTTCAACTTTGCTTTAAAAATGGTGAAATCAAATTTATTGATGAAACGTGCAAAAATATATGAAATGAGCGATTTGGACCTATTCTAGCTCTTAAATGGAAACTTACAATGACTCCTTGCATAACAAATAAAATAAAGTTAAATTAATCTAATCGTTTAACGTATTTCTTAAAATAAATTAAATTAATATTTGGAAAAGAGAAGAGACGCGCAAAAAATATATGAATTAACAATCAATATTAAAATTTGCCATTTATTTTGAGTCACAATTTAACTCAAAATAAACGTTAAAATCGATAAATGATAACCGGAAAAAAAGTGAAAACGTGAAAATAAATACTGAAAATAAACACTAACAATAAATTTATACTGGATGCTGACACTTGCAAAAATATATGAATTAACACTTTGCTTGTGCAAAATAAAAACAAATACAAAGTTTATTTCAAAAATTAAATAAAAATTGTCCTGGTCACCATTCCATTATAGAGGCATTTAATTTTATACTCTGAAAAAATGAAACAGCAAATAAATAGTTAAATAAACTACATTTAATTTGCGAATTTGATTTTTATATAATTAGTTTAATTTATTTATTTATTTGAAATGGAAAAATGAATATTTAATTTAAATCAAACTGAGCATGCAAAAATATATGAAATTTACCAATTTTACAATAACAGATGGCGAGGCTGCAAAAATTAAATTGTTATCATCATTCTGACCGTTTTTTGTGAAAGAAATTAATTTACTATTAAAATCTCAACAATCAACAAAACCAAAGCAGTGAACAAAGTAGTGACAACGGCGGTGAGCGCGCTGGATGCGCTGCAAGAAAGGTTTAACTTTTATTTAAAAATGGTGAAAACAAATTTATTGATGAAACGTGCAGAAATCTATGAAATGAGCGATTTGGACCTATTCTAGCTCTTAAATGGAAACTTATAATGACTCCTATGCACAACAAATAAAATGAAGTGAAATTAATCTAATCATTCAATGTATTTCTTAAATAAATAAATTTATATTTGGAAGAGACGCGCAAAAAATATGAATTAACAATTAAGATTAAATTTTTCGTTTTATTGTGAGTCACAATTTAACTCAAAATAAACGTTAAAATCGATAAATGATAACCGGAAAAAAGTGAAAACGTGAAAATAAAAATAAATGGTGCAAATGAATATTGAATAAATAAAGCTAAATTTATTTAAACTTTTATTTAAAAAAATACTGTATATAAACACTAAATTTATACTCATACAAAAATATATGAAAGAAGCACCTTGTTTGTGTAAAATAAAAACAAATACAAAATTTATTTAAAAATTAAATAAAACAAAATTGTCCTGGTCACTATTCCATAATAGAGGCACTTAATTTAATACCTTGAAAAAAATGAAACAACAAATAAATAGTTTAAACTATATTTAATTTGCGAATATGCGGTTTGATTTGTAAGTTCAATTTATTTATTTCACGTTTATTTGAAATGAAAAAAATGAATATTGAATTTAGATCAAAATGAACATGCAAAAATATATTAAATTTACCAATTTTTCCATAACGGATTGCGTGGCTTCAAAAATTAAGTTGTTAAGACAATCATGCATTTAATTGCGAAAGAAATTAATTTACTAAGCAGCGAACAAAGTTTAAACAAAGAACAACAAAGAACAATGCGAACAATTGCAGTTTTCATTTAACAATTTTTCGAAAACCGTTTATCCCACAACGCTTGGTTTGTTGTAAAATTAAAACAATAATTACATTTCACAAATCCAAATTTTGTTCAAATTTCGTTGTTCAACTTTTAATTTAAAGACATGGTGAAAATAAACACTCAATTTATATCTTGATGAGACATGCAAAAATATAAGAAATAACGGTTGTTCTGATTCTGACCATTTTTTGTGAAAGAAATTAATTTACTATTAAAATCTCAACAATTTACAAAAACCAAAGCAGCGAACAACGTTGTGACAACGGCGGTGAGCGCGCTGGATGCGCTGACTCCCGACATCTTTTTCACCACATCCGTGCAGTTGTGGATGCCGTAAGACGACACCATATGCCCAAAGTAGTGAAGATGCTGTTTGGCACTGTAGGAGCTACCGTGCTGCTGCAGTGCTCGTCCTCGTCGCTTCCGGTGCAGATGACGTAGTTGGAGCCGCCGCTCATGTCGTTCTTGTACCACACCTCCGTGCCGTGGTGATAGGCCCTGCGGAAGTCCGTGGGGTCACAGCCGTAGACTCCTTTGTCCAGGCAGGGCGGCAGATGGGGCACCATGTCGGCGTTGTGGACGATACGGTAGCTGTTGGGCACCAGACGGTTGTGGTTGTTGGCGAAGATCGAGTTTCCGACTCTCGGCTGACCGAACGTGACCAGAGAGACGAAGGCCGAGGAGCGGATTCCGAGTTTGACGGTTTTGGCGACGGCGAGGCTGGCGAGCGCCCCACCGAGCGAGTACCCGGTGAAGATGACCTCGTGGTGGCGGGTTGAAGGGTCGCGGAGCGCGGTTTCCACATACGGCCTGAATGTCCTTTTAAACCCCAAAAATGGTCTCAAATCATTCAAACCAGGTGACATTCAGGCCGTGCCAGAAGTACTTGTCCACCAGGCCCATACCGTACCAATCGTCGTCGGCTTCGAGCGATTGCCGCGACTCCAGATCGAGCTGCTCCTCTACAATCACCGTCATGTGCGTGCATTCAAAGAACAATTAATCTCACCTCCTACAGTACCCCGGAACGAGATGATTACTTTCCGTTCGACGTGGGAGACCATGATGAACAGAGCGCACGTGTTGCCTTGGAAGTCGCACGGAAGTTCCTGTAGTTTGATTAAAATTTAAAATAAATATTCTCTCAAAATCAAAACAAATATTCGCACAACAAAAATGAAATACTGTAGTGAGAAATCTTCTTTTTTTTAATTAAGATTATCCGCATTTTTCTTAAAACCTGCAGTGGGGTGCAATTAGGTGGATTTTGAAATTCTAAAACAGGACAACGGATTTAGAAGACAAAAAATAAAAAATTCCAGAATAAAGATGAATTCGTCCAATCAACTCCACTTTTTCCAGGTAATTTGAAGCACACCTAAAAAAACAGAAAATGTTGTTACGGGCGGCCGAAAAAATATTTGAAAAGTCCAATTTCAGAAACCCACAAGTAAAAAAGATACTGCAAAAATTAAACTAAAATATCATTTAAAAAATTTAAAAATGCGTTAATTTAGTGTTAGATAAATTTTATTTAAGTTGAATTAAATTAAAGGAAAATTCAACGAATTTTTTTGAACATTCCAATTTTAAAAATTATGAAAATAAACATAAAATATTTTATCTGGATGACCCTGAAAAAATATGAGAAATAACACTTAAAATTAAAACAAATACAAAATTAAAATTAAAATACTGTTTCCCTTTACAAGATTCAATTTCCAAGGTGAAGAAATCCAAAAATAAGGATTGAACGAATGTTTTTTTAATACTTGTCTAATCGAAATTATTAATCGAAACTGTCAATAACAATTGACTGGAACCATGTAATTGAAAAAATAGACTTAACTTGATTTCTCAAAATTAGTTGGAATTTTGAAAGAAACGTTGATACGAATAACTTAATTAAGCAATCAGAAAACAGTAGTTTAAATTTCAAATAATTGCATTGATTAAAATAAATATTTGTACGAGAAACAGAAATTAAGAGAACATACGACAATGACTGGACAAAAATCTTGATTTTTTCATGTAAGTTTAACTTTTTTTTGTCGCCTGCAATGCGACAATTGGGTGGGTTGTAAAAGCTTAAAACTAGGAGGCGGATCTGGAAACCAAAAAATATTAAGAAATTTTAAAATTGAAAATTTTGTAAAATTTTTAAAAGAATAACACAAAATTGTTGTTAAGAGGTAAAGTATCTGATTAATTCGAATAAGTTACATTTACAACATATGTAATTTAAAATTTCAATAAAACTATCGTTCAGCGTATTTCGTTTCATTGAAAACGGTAAATTATTTTTAACGTAGAATAAAACAATGAATTTATGTTAATTTATATGAATTTATATGTTAACGAAATAAGCAAAAATTAAAAATGACAAAAATCTTCATTTTTTTCATGTAAGTTTATCCTTTTTTTTTGTCACCTGCAATGCGATATGGGTGGATTGTAAAAGCTTAAAACTAGGAGCTGGATTTCAAGGCCAAAAAATATTAAGAAATTTTAAAATTGAAATATTTTTCATATTGTTAAAGAAATAACAAAAAAATGAAAATCAACTTTAATGTGATGGATGAAACCTGCAAAAAAATGTTAAAAGTAAGAATTTGTTTGCAAACTAAGAACATTACCAAATTAATTGAAAATTTATGCTCTTTGTCTTTTCACAAAAATTCATTCTGCAAGGGCACTTGGTAAAAAATGAGTTTAAAAAAATAAAAACTATAATCTGCAAAAATCTCGCCCACCTTTCGATCGACGACCTTCCACTGCTGCTCCGCTGGCATCAATTTCCGAACGCAAAATTCTGGCTCCGGGTTGTAGGACGCCGCGGATAGCTTCAGCATCAGCCTTGCGTGCTGGAAATAGTAGGACATGCAGATGAATTCCAAAAATCGAATCTCACCTCGTCGCTGTATTCGTTTTCATCCAAATACGCGGAAATCCCGCTGAAGAGCAGCAGGCAAACACAGAGAAAGATCGGCCGCATCTGCAACAGAAATTGGAGTGGAATTATCACCACTCGGCAGAGCGACATATAAGGCAGCAGCGCTAGAGTGGACATGTGTGGGTAGGAAGGCGACGAAGCTCTCGACCTGTCTTTGTTTGCTCAATTACTCATTTGATGTCTTGATAAGACGCGACAGAGAGCGCTGTCAACGGCGGCGATTAAAACATGACTGGAGACAGCGCGCTGAATCGTCATAAAAATCGCGTTTTTGGGAGTGAGGAGCCCGAAAAGTGCTCTGAGATCTATACGACCTTAAATGATCATGACTGAACATTTGAAACCGTTTTCAAAAAATTTTGCAAAAAACGCTGCTCTTTCAGTATTCATTTCATATTAGCTGCTGTGTATTAAGTGAGTTTTTTAAACGTCCGTTGCAAGCTAAAAAAAATTCAAAAATGAATTTAAAAAATAATTTACAAGTTTACCTTCCTTATTAAATTCCCAAAACTCTTACTAAAATGTGATGTATAGATGCCTGTCCGCTATCAAAGAGCCACGATAGTGAACGACTGGGCACCGACGCAATTAATTTGCGAGCTAAACCTGGCCGTTTTGTGTTTCTTAATCGTAAAGATTGCGAAGTTTTTCCTTTTCTGGGCGGTTTTAGACATGGCAAGAACAATCGCGAGCCCTCCTGTGATATGCTGCTGCTGCTATTCTGAAAGAAGAATAAATAAAGAATAAAATGAAGCTATTTAAAGCTGAAGATCTGTACATGACCCTCGATGGCAGAAAATCTTGTATTTTTTTTGAATAATTTGCGCTGTTTTAGAATGCGTTTTGCGCTTTAAGATCGATAAACGCTGTATATCGCGGTTCTATCTTATTTTATTTTCAAATGATTAAATTGACCATTGAATTCAGAGCTCCAGCGGGCACAAATTGCAAATCAAAAAACTCTGCTCTGGTAATCTCAACCCAGCGGCAGCTCCATGGCATTGCTATTTGGCATTGCTATAGAAAAAAGCTATTTAAGGCTTGGAAGATGTATCAAAAGCAAAACTAAGGATGAACAGCGTACCTTTCGACTTCATGGACCGCGTGATCGCCAACATTCCGAGGCTTGAGGGCAGGCGGCTCCACCAAATCGAAGGGCTGAAGGGACCGTGGAGCAGAGCGTACAAGCGAACCTGGGAGTGCATCATTGAACTAAATCCAACGTCATACCTCGTGCGCTGTTTCATGGAGCATCTGACTACCGGAGGATACTGTAAGTGCTGTCGCGAGCCTTTCGACTTTCCGCGCTGGAATCCTCGAAATTGCGCGATTGCTCGGATCGAAATTGGCGACGAACGCGGCAGATCAATCCTCGATGCGCCGGCAAGGGAGAAACTGAAGTGGATGCTACGCGCGAACAAACGTGTCGTCGACGTTAACGAGGTATTTAATTTCTACAATCAGGAGCCGAATTACGAGCAAATGCCCGTTCTCTTGAAAGAGATTCGAGGATTCGGTTGCGTCAACCTGCTGAGGGTTGGTCTCATTCCTGACGTCCTTCACTCAATTCTGCAGAAACCGATTTCCTTACTGAAAGTGGACAAACTCAGTGCTTCCGAGAGCTTTGAAGCGCTGGCGGACGCTGTAAGCACAGGACCCGTCAAGGAGTTCATTGCAAAACATGTTCTAAGATCGCATATCAACTATGAAATTCGACTGGAACATTACGTCGAATTGGTGCAGCGGGTGCTTGAGGCACACGCAGTCACTCCTCCACAAATGCTCACTGTGTGGAGAGGCAAAGGCGCACCAACAGCGCTGGTCGACGAATACGAAAAAGCGCACAATGTGAAGATAAGGAACGGCGATTATTCAAACCAAGTGGTTCATTACAAACGCTAGGATTGTTCTTGCTGTTGTAATAAATGGTGAAATCAACATCTCCAGCTTTATTAAAGACCACTTAAATAAGCGTTATTGTTCCGCCGATATATGTACTTGGGGCGTTCGTGCCTTGAATAGTTGTCACTGCAGGTGGCGTCGTTCCACAACCTGCTCTGATCCAAAGGTTCACTTCTTTGCTTCCCGCAACCATCGGTTTCACATTAAACTGCGCGTTTTAGAATGCAAATTAGTTTTCATTGATCTCCTCTGTCAATTTCGCGTAGGCTTTGTGACATCAGAACATCGGGACGCCGAACAATCCAAGCTTCAAGTGAATAGACCAAACTTTGCGTCAAAAGCGTCATTGATCTACCAAGTCAGATAAGCTATTACTAGGCGGCAAAAAGGTTAGATCTGTTTGAGTAAGCCAAAGGCAGTTCATGGACTTAAGGACTAAGCCTTCAAAGTTCAGCTTAGCACTCGTTATGACCGGGCGCAAGTAAATCATGTATCATATTAACTGGTCGCCAAGCTGTTCTGCGCCGAGATCTCTTAAGCGCAACGTGAAGCCCGACGTCTTCAGTAGTTAAGTCCTCACCTGGCGGTTCAACCCGCATGTCAGGTACCCGGTTACAGGACCAGTTCTAATTTCCATGATCATCAATTGTTTTAGGACATGCGAGCAGATTTTGGACGCTTTGACCTATTCGCTTCCAGCAATATGAACGGTGCTAATCAACTAATCAATCCAAAAAATGGAATAAAATCTAAACTAAAGCAGTTATACTTCAAATTCAAATGAATGTTTGTAGCATGTCGATCGCTGTTAACTGGTATTTTGGATTTTTAAAGGTTGAAATCATTTTATTAGGCTTGTAGCGTTTCCCGAAACGAACGAATTCAGTATTGGTCTAAAGAAAATGAATATAGAACCTGATTTAAACGGTTCCTCACCTCAGTTTTTCTGATTTACCTTCCTGTTCCTTGACGGTCTCATATAATTCATAAAACTTTGCGTCTTTTTTGTTTGCCATATTGTGCACAGCTGGTCTTATGCCTACAACAGTAGCAATCCAAGCCTGAGTTAAGGCGTTGCCAAAATTGAGATGTTCCACGGCGGTCATATCCACAAAGTGGCACCACTTGTCGAATAGGTCCCTCCACTTGGAAATGCGGATAGGCCGTCAAGTCGTTTGGGACTGTTTTTTTTTCTCAGTAACGATTTTGTAGACGACATTCATATCATTTTCCACCACTCTGATTTATGACCCTTTTTGTGCCTTGGGATGGTTATTCTGGAAACAAATGGTTTTCTGGCGTTACTGGAGACAAACAAACCACTGCCTCGAGTATTTTTTCCATCGTTTCCAGCTGCACAGTCCCATGTTGAATTTGAAATCGTGCCTTAAAATCGACAGAGCCACTTATCCCCGTCTTGAAGGTATTTCGAAATTCTTTTTCCCCTGGATTTGATCGTTTGGAAACTAGCCGTCGGAAACGAGCTGCTGAAGAACCAAAGATATCTTGGAAATCATCAAAGAAATGTTCGTAACTTATTATCTACAATCGAAGATGGGAAAAAGCGTTACGTTAATGACAAACGGCTTCTGATTTTCGAACGGAAAACTTTCGAAAGGTACACAGGTATACGGTAAAAGGTATACGGTACACAGGTAAACAGTAAAAAATGTCTTAAATTTAAAAGAGAATTTTCCAAAAAAATAATTAAAAATTATAAAAGTGACCAGGACTGGCCAGTTTCAGTAAATTCCAAACAGCTAACTTCAAAAGTCGAACGGTAAAATTTTATAAAGTATGAACTACGAAAAATTACAGCAAAAGTAAAAATTGATTGGTCTCAAGACGATTTTCTGAAAGTTTTTCCAGAAACTTCCAGAATATTCCAAAATGTGCAATAAGGATTCAAAAGTGACCAGGACTGGCCAGTTAGTAGAAGCGCTTGAAATTTGCATGCGTTGTTGGAAATGCTGAGTAGCCACATATAGTCACTGATCCTCATGAGTGGAAATTTAAAGTGCATTCATTTGTGTAGCAAAAATTTTATCAGCATTACCCCAACAAAGACTTTTTTAAGCTACCAGCGCTGTCCAGTTTATAGAAAACTCAAATTTTAAAAATCAAGACTCAAAAGGTTGTCAAACGTTTTTGTAGTACTAAATTCAAATAAAAAATGGATCTTAAAGCGATTTTTTTTACATAAATGTTCCAGAAAATTCTATAAAGCGCAATAATGGAGTTTGAACTGGTCAACACTGGTCAACTTTAAAAACCAAAACGAGACCGTGACAATTGATTTATTGCAATCTCAGTTTATTGCAAACTGGCCAGCGCTGGTCAGTTTCATTCCTTATTACACTTAATAGAATGTTCTGGAACATTTCTTCAGGAATTCCGTTCGAGACCCATTTGGTTCAAAGAAGTGGCCAGCGATGGCCAGTTTTAATCCAGTTACTTTAATTTCAATATGAAACCGGGTCAAGTGGCAAGCGCTGGCCTTGCCGGCGCTTGACGGCTAAACACTTCACTTACAGTTTTCAGTTTTACGTAAACGGGTAAATTTCAGAAAGGTCGTTCAAAGGGTGGTTTAATTTTGTTTAGAACAAAAACGTGAATCAGTTCAACGGGTCAACGGGTTTTATTTGAAAGATAAAAAAAAATTACGAAAATTTTTCAGATCAAAATAAAAATTTAAAAGTGGCCAGCGCTGGCCAGTTTTTGAAAACTGATGTCAATTATGTAATGGGTCAAGTGGCAAGCGCTGGCTTTGCCGGCGCATGCCGGGATGCTACATCATTTGTAGAATTCAATTTGCTTCAATTTGTGGTGTTTCAGAGGGATTTGTTTCGAATAAACAGCAGACGAAAAATTTAAAAATTCGTTTACCGTGCAGTCAGAATGAACCGGGTCACCACCAAAAAGATACATGAATTTTGGAACTAAAAATAAAGCATGTATTTGTAAACGGAGCAAGAAGCGATGGCTTGTTTTATAGCAGCAATAACTTCAATTTCAATTATTTTAACGTCTCTTTCCATGTTTGGTAGTAAGAAAAAATATTTTTGAATTCACTTCAACGGGTAACAGGTACCTAGTCAATCTCTAAAAATAATGTGATTACATAATTGTAAATAACACAATTACAATTCATTTCTTATATTTAGTGTTATATCAAATTGTAGTTGGTATTTATCATTTTACCGTCTTTTTTTAACTGCCCAGTGCGGATTTTGACCACGTTACAGAATTGTTAAATGATTTAAACGTATTTTCAAACAATTGAGAGTTTTAGATTTAAAAACCAAGAATTTAATACCAAAACACCTACCTTCATTTGAAGACGATTCTCATGATAGTCGACATTGTTGTTCCGGTTTAATTACCCAAGAATCTGAAACTCGAACGCGTCAATCTGCACAAAAAAAAACAAACGCGCCAGTGACCACGAAAGATCGATATTGCGACACCAGACGACGACGACGGAGTCGTTCATTTGCCTAGCGCGCGTATCGATTGACCGCACGCGGCGTTTTCTGTTCAGTCGCAAAGACCACACGCCGTTTCTCCGCAAGCACTCGTAAATCCCAGATTTTGAGAAATTCGGGAAATTGGGCCTTTGTAAAAGAGCTGTATCGGATCGATGCGTGCCGGGAGAAGGGATGACCGTAGTAGAAAACAACCGTTTATTGGGATTGCGCAACATGACATTTCGGGGACCGAGCCCCACACATATAGAATTACAATAGCGATGTGTGGCCGCATCGCTTCGCTGGGCTTCTGACCCGACAGGTACGGTAGATACCGTCCCTCAGCGTGTGTCAGAGTGAAACTTGCATTTTGTAGTTGGCGCATCAATCATCGAAAACGTCGGCGGCCGCGAGCGGAACAACGCAATTGCAAAAAAAAAAGAATGGAGCGCCTCGTAAAAGCACAAAAGAGTCAGCCACTATTGATTTGTATACTCCAGCAGAATGATCTTGAATGTCTTCCTCTTCCTCTTCAATTGAAATAAATATTGTTCAGCATACAGTAACCTCATCTCAATTCTCAGCTAGCGTCATCATCCTGGACTGCGGGGTACTGCGTCCATCCATTGTAGTCGATTCTGGGGTGTTTTCTGTGAAATTTGGCGTTTAGATGGCCAGCGGTTACAGTAGTCACCTTATTGTTAGAGCTGATTTAGGAAGGACCCAATTCCCCTGTTCGTGATTCTGCAGCATTTAGGTCCATCCACGTATTCAGCGTATGTCAGACCAAAAACCGTGTAATTGCAGTTTGTAGTTTCTATCCGTCTCACCAGGGGTCTTTGATCGTCGAAAACGTCGGCGGCCGCCCGCAGCTGATTTTGAGCAGAAAAAATGGGAACGGAGCGTCTCTAATAGGCAAAAGCAAACTCAATCAGCCATTATCAATTGTTCACTTTCAAGCTATGATCCGCCAGCTCCTTGTTTTGCTGTTCCTGCTCGCTTCCGCCGGCTCAATCAGTCTTGTCCGCTTCGTTCATCGAGAGGAACGGACGACAACAACGTCGTCACTTCCTCCTTCTACGACGCCTTCACCAACGCTGCCGTCCACGCAGCCTTCGACGCCTTCAAAGCTGCTGGAGTCGCCGCCGACGTCTTCACCGACATCGCCGTCCACGCAGCCTACCTGTCAGTGTCCAGAGGAAACGAAGAGAGATGAAGGACCCTGTTGGCGCCATTTATTCGACCGCGCCTGGCCGATCGTCTTCGCCGCCTTAACCTTTCTGATCGGCCGATTCTGTTGCAGACCGCGGCGAACGGAAGCCACGAAGAAACGCGCAGAGAGCATACTGCTGCTGGCAGTATCGAAGACTGAGAAGCCTCTGAATTCCGCCGTTTAATTATTTTGTTGTTTGTATTTCACTTCAATTGAAATAAATAGTTCAGCATACAGTAACCTCATCTCAATTCTCAGCTAGCGTCATCATCCTGGACTGCGGGGTACTGCGTCCATCCATTGTGGTTGATTCTATGGTGTTTTCTCTGAAATTTGGCGTTTACGCGGTCAATGGTTACTGTAGTTATCTTAGAGCTGATTTCTCCGCTTTGAAGAGGTTAATCTTGGACTTCTGCTCCTTGAAATCGTAATTCTTTACCATCTAGGTCCATCCATACGTTTTCAGCGTATGTCAGACCAAAAACCATGGAATTGCAGTTTGTAGTTTGTATCCGTCTCACCAGCGGGGTCTTTGATCGTCAAAAACGTTGGCGGCCGCCAGCAGCTGATTGTGAGAACAAAACGGAACGAAGCATCTCTGATAGGAGAAGGCAAACTCAGTCAGCCATTATCGATTGTTCACTTTCAAGCTATGATCCGCCAGCTCCTTGTTTTGCTGTTCCTGCTCGCTTCCGCCGCCTCAATCGTCGACTTGGACTACGAATATGATGATGCGATTGCCGCACCGCGACGGCGAGGCCCAAACGAACTTGTCCGCTACATTCCGCTAGCGCAGCGGACGACAACGACTTGTGCGCCTTGTCTGTGTGATGAAGAAGAAAAGAAGACAACTCCCAGAATCTACGCCAGAGGATCGTGGCCGAGGATTGATCGCACTCCCAACAAACTGGTGCGCTACATCAGGAGAACCACCAGCACGTCGGTTCCCCTCGGTGACAATCCGACAACAGAGCCGCTGACGCTCGTTCCGTCTACGACTCCTTCATCAACATCGCCGTCCACGCAGCCTTCCTGTCAGTGTCCAGAGGAAACGAGGAGAGAAGAGACACCGTGGTGGCGCCATTTAATCGACGGCGCCTGGCCGATCGTCTACATCGCCTTCGGCATCATAATCGGCCGATTCTGCTGTGGACGAACGGGCTCCTCGGAGGAACGTGTAGAGACCAACTGCTGCTGGCAACTGACAACGCGCATGAGCAATCCGTCGTTCTGGAAGACGAAAAGACCGCCGTTAACTGTTCTATTGCTTGATTTGTGAGTTTTACGGATAAATTTTGAGATATCAGTTCGCATTTCGTCCCAAGACGCTTTCTTTAGTCAAGAGACCAAAATTTCAATTTAATCGTGCACAAAATCAACATACAGTAACTGTATTGTTCATCTGCAATGCAGTAACCTTATTGTTCACAAACGGCATCACAGACAATGAGGCTACTCGCTCTCTCAGACACTCATAGACCGCTACAAAGTACATCAGGCAAATGAGACATTGTCTCGAACACATTCTTATAAGGCCGGGCAAACGTGAGAAGCGGTGGATCCGCTCTAACATGATCTCGAAGCTCACCGTGTTTCTCCTGCTGCTCGTCTCCGCTGATGGACTTGGATATACCGAAACTGGAGGAATGTCTCCACGCGGCCATGGCCTTTCATCGACCGGAAGCCAAACAAACTCATCCGGTACGTGAAGAAGACGACTCCAGAAGCAACGGACACCACTGAGGAGTCAACCACGACGTCACTCCAGCCGGAGCCTTCAACAACGTCACTCGGGCAGCTTCTGGATTCGTCAATGGTTCCGAAGACGTCAAAAGCACCCGAATGTCCAGTTTGCGCATCGTGTGCCCCGTGCTTCTGCGACAACGACAAAGAAAAGAAGGAAGAAAACGAAGAAGCGAAGAAGAAAGAAGTCAAGAAGCCTAAAGAAGAGAAGAAAGAAAAGGAAGAGAGAAAGCCTGAAGAAAAGCCCTTATTGCGGCATCTTTTAGACGGTTTCATGCCGGCTGTTTACTGTGCCATCGGATGGTGGGGCAAAGGAATCTTCGATCGGTTCCCGTCACCAAGAAAAGAAGCCGTCCTGAATCCGTTGTTGCAAAGAAGAAGAGTGAAACTGAAAGGGAAACGCTGCTGAAGACCGCGTCCGAAACATCATCGACGCAGAATTCGGACGAAGAATCGTTCAAGCATCGTTCGAAGAAAGCCATTATGATAAGACCTGAACAGATGGTTTCGAATGACAGCTGTTACTTAATGGATCATCAATAAATTTCTTTAAATTTCTTAATTTCTTCAAGACGCTTTCTTTAGTCAAGAGGCCAAAATTTCAATTTAATCGTGCACAAAATCAGCATACAGTAACCTCATTTCTCATCTTCAATGATCTCCCTGATCTCGTCAACATAATTCTTCAAGTTCTCCGGTCGCAGCATCGATTCGTGATCTCCTTGGGCCAGGTATACGGTAACTGGATGCTCAGAGGAGTACCGCGTCCATCCGTTGTCGGCGTAGGTGCGAATTGTTGATTCTGAGATGTTTTCTCTGAAATTTGGCGTTTAGACGGCCCGCTGTTACTGTATTCACCTGAGAGCTGATTTCGGACCCAATTTCTGCGCTTTGAAGAGGTAAATCTTGGTCTTCTGCTCCTTGAAATTGTGATTCTTCAGCATTTCAGTCAGTCGCAGAGCTCCCTCCAAAAGAGAGCCAGAATTGGGCATGATCTCGAATTGCTCCTTCAGATAGGCAGCGACGTTTTCTTTCTTGAGCTCTTTGGTCCCAATGGTCCATGAATCGAGCATAATCACGTAGTCGTGACGCAGAATGCGCGCCACCTCTCGACAGAGAATTCCGCCGAGCGAATGACCCAAAAGAACCAGTTTCTCAGTCGATTTTCGGTGTTTTTCGATCTACAAAGCCGTATTACCGTAATCTCGTCGCAATTCTCACCTCATCTGCATAGTGACCGGCTAGTTCATCCAGGCTCCTGGCACGATAGCTCAGATCATAGTCGATTCCGTAAATATTGCAGTTTTCGGGCAAAAATCGAGGGAAAACGTAGTAAGGATAGATTGTTCCCCCGATCGCGTGGATACAGTACACTCCAACTGTAGCTCCAGGAGTCTCCCTGATGGGAGATACGGTAGTTTTTGTGTTCGAATCGATTTTCTCCGCCATTTCCCGCAAGTTCAAAGCGCCGAGAACGGAAATCGGCAGCGAAACTCCGAATTCTTCGTCGACTTTCTGTCTTAACTGGAAGAGCAGAAGCGAATGACCACCCACTTCGAAAAAGTCCCTTTCAGCGGAGTCTACCGTAACCCCAGGGAGCAGTTTTTGCCAGATCAGCGCCAAACGCTTTGCTGCTCCCAGAAGAGGCGAATTTTCTTTGATTTTCAAAAGTTTCACTAGTTCGGTCTTGTCCACTTTGCCGGAGGAGTTCAGCGGAAGGGTCTTGAGCGGAATTACCGTAATCCCGGATGGTTTTTCGCTCAATTCGCCGACTACAAATACTGCAAGCCGTTGATCCTCCATTAGAATCTTGATTTGAGTGATTTTCGGGTTCCTACTGCAAAATTCAGCCTCCAGCGAAGCTACCGTAACCCGGACACCTTTGACTTTGACCAGTTGATCGGTTCTTCCGAGATAAACGAGGTTCCCGAGACGATTCCTGACCAAATCTGACGTCTTGAAGACTTTCGCGTTCCTTCTCAACGCCAAATCTTCGCGATTACGGTATTCATTCGCGGTGAAACCACCCTGATCAGGGCCAATGTAGCCACGAGCGACCGACGAGCCGGGAATTACCAGTTGGAAGTGTTTCTTGGCGGTACGGTAGCCGTTTGAAGGTCCGATTATCCTCCCATCTTCGTTCCTCGATTTCAGGCACCAAATCGTCGCCTCTGTAGGTCCGTAGATCTGCGTGACGCGCAAACCGAACGTGCGACATTTCCAGAGATTGCGGTCACAAGGGGTTTCACCACCCACGAAGAGTTCCTCGAGGTCGCAAAGGTCCTGCAACGATTTGTCGTCCAACGCGTTGAACATCGCCGAAGTGAGGAAGAGAATTTGCCCTTGGAGGGTTACGGTATCCTCTACAACGGTCCGCACAGTATTGCCTGACACTAGTCGGGCTCCTGACGCGATCGACGCAAACATGTTGAAGCAGGAGACGTCGAACGCGGGGCTGACCGAATGGACCACTTTTCTTCCTGTCGGGACCGGATTTTGGGCCAGGAAGGCGAGAAGGTTGTTCCGGCCTACCGTAACCCCTTTCGGCTCGCCAGTTGACCCTGATGTGTAGATGACGTAGGCGAGATCGTATACTGTAGAGGTACTGTAGAAGAACGTCGCGTCAATCTTCTTTTGATCTCAAGGGAGTCGAGGATTACGATATCTTTCGATAATTTAGTCGTATAGGCGCCGCCAGCGAGGATTACGGTAAGCGCGCCTTGTGGAAACTCCGAATGTGCGAGATTCACTGGGATTACGGTATCCGAACTGAGGATCTCTCCTAGTTGAGTGAAATAGCGCTCCTTCAGCTCCAAAGCGAGTTGCATGAGATTCTCGTCGACCAATTTGAAGTGGAAACAGTCGGGATGATCAGGAAAGTTCACACGTTCAGCCGCTTCTCTTCGTGGGTGGTCCAGACAGCCGAGAACATGCTGATAGTCTTCCAGCAGCTCTTCGATGTCTTCAACGTCAAAAGAGCCGCTATTGTACTCTACCGTAATCCGGGTACCGTAATCCTGCGTGATGTCAATGGTAAAACTCATCTCGAAGGCGGTGTTCATCGATAGCTGCTCGAATTTCGTTTCGAGACCCGGAATTTCGACTTTTGGAAAGTCGAGGTCGTGGCGATAGTTGAAGTAGACGTGGAAGAGATCCCTTCTCTCCAGCAGGTGGTACGGTACGTCTTCAAAGCTACCGTAGTCCGCAAGAGTCTGTTTCACATGTTCGATTGATCGCTTTTCGAGGTCTTCACACGAGAAATTGAGCACCATGTTATTCAGGAAGTATCCAATCAAATTGTGGGTCTCGGGGCGCTTTCTCCCTGATACAGGGGAGCCTATCGTGATCGATTTTGCTTCCGGATCTGCATTCCATCGATTGATCAGCTTCGCGAAAGCGGCGAGCGTGATGGCGTACTCGCTTGTTGAGTGCATCTTTGATAAATCCCTGATCTTCGCTGTGAGAGCCTCGGGTACGGTCAGATACCGTATGCGGAAGGATTTGCAGGATCCAAGCTGGTGGCAGAGATTCTAGTCGATGGAACGTTCACCAGTCGAGCCTTGAGGTCTTCAAGCTTTGAACTATCGAAATTCCGTCGCTGCCAGCTACCGTAATCCGCTACAGTAATATCAGGTACCGAAACCGCTGATTTCGATCCTTTTCCACTTCATTTTGTGTCGCATCTTGATAGTTTCCAACACGGCCAGCGTTCGCTTGTCCTTCAGAGTACTGTAGATTACGGTACTGGTAGAAGTAGGCCAAATCCTTTGCGAATACGGTCATTGACCATCCGTCAGTCAAAATATGATGTTGATAGAAGGTTACCGTATGATCGGCTACAGCAATCTTGTACGGATCGTCGAGATCTACCGTAATCTCGCATTGGATACGGTAAGTGGAATGAAAGACTCTGTTAGTGAGAGAATCTCTTGAGAATCCATCTTGAATCGCGTCCTCAAGCTTGTCTGTCGCCTACCATATCCATAAGAGCATACTGTAGCACAGAAAGGTCAAGCGACTTGCCAAAGATGATACGGTAGACGATACAGTACTTCATTTTGTCGCTTTCGATCTGATCGAGGATGAACATGTTCTCCTGAGCAAACTCAGCGGAATCTGCGCCAATCGATTGGTTTTCTTGATGATACGGTAGCTTCAGGCTTGAAATGCTCGAACGCTTCGAGAAAATCAGTAAAAATCGGATGTTCGAACAGGAGAGAAGTGGGGACGTTCAAATCGTGTGAAATGCTCATTCCGTTTAGGGAATGACCACCCAGAGCGAAGAAGCTATCGTAATCCGCGACTTCCTTCAGTTCAAGTGTCTCAATCCATGACTGCATTGCTTGGTCCCGACGCGACAGTTCAATTTCGTCTATTTTTGGTGTTTCTGTTGCTTCGCTTCGATGAAAGAAGCTTCGAATTCGCTTAGGATGATGATTGGCGACTGCGTAGACTCCAGGACGTCCAATAGTAACCTTCAGGAACTCCTTCAGGTCCCTGAAATTCAGGGAATTCGCTTCAAGCACTTCTTTTAGCTTTCCTTTCGTGTTTTTCAGCATCTTTGATCCCTTCATGGGCGGCCATTGGACTGAAGTCACGGTCTTGACATTGTCGTGCTTTACGGTAGCTACAGTATCCAAGTAAGCGTTGCCTGATGCGTAGAGTTCGTCCCCGGGGATTTCAAGAAAGGCGGAGAGCGACGATGCGAGGATGAGATTCTCGATGGGCTTTTGAAGCGCTTTCAGAACGTTCTGGATGCCTTGCTATCTTGATTTCCGCATTCTCAGGTTTTCCGCTCAGGAACACGACTGTCTGCAAATCATCGATTCCTCTCAAGACCTCAGAAACGCGACTGTAGTCAAGGACGTCCATTTCACGGGTTCCCACAGCGATAACGTTGCAATTCGTGAAAACACTACGGTAAGCTTGGCCAGAAAGCCTGTACCGCCAATAAGAAGTACGGTAGCTTCGTCAGGGATACTGTAGGGCTCCAGATCATGTTGTTCTTCATAACCATGAGTAAAATCGCGACTTTCTTCATTTGCCACTTGCAGGACGCGCTGGTAGAGTTTGAATTCACTTGAAGTCGCTTTTCTAGGGTTACGGTAGCAGGGTTCAGGGTCGAATTGATAGGTTGGAAGGTTGAAGTCAACGTTTTTCGTCTTGGGACCCAGATTGACGTTGGCGCCAAGAGCCCAGAGCTGTCCGATAGCTTCGAGGAACTGATTCGTGTCGGGAGCAGCTTCGTGAGCTTTCTTCGAAAGTACGGTAGGGATTACGATAATTTCTGAATCTTTCTCTGCAATCAAATTACTCAAAATCCCTTGGGGACCGATTTCAACGATGATTTTGGTCCTCTTGTCTTCTAGAAGCTTCTTGACAGCGAGATCCAGTCTTACGGGCTTCCTCATATGTTCGGTCAAGTAGTCCGGGGTTACGGTAGTCATTGAACGACCGTCAACGTTCGAGATTATTGGGATTTTCGATTCTTTGAAGTCATACTGCCTCAGATGCTGCTTGAAAACGGGCAAAATCGGGTCCATCATTGAACTATGGTATCCGTGTACCGTATCCAACTTCTTGACCTCCAATGACTTCGTTTCGAGACCAGCAAACGTTCCAGGAGGTCCTACAAAACAACGGAGACTCTCAGAGAGCACTGCAGAGCATTCAGCAGGCGCTGCAGGCACGAAATCCTTGATTGCAACCATGTCAGCGGTTACGGTAGAGTCTTGAAGCGACTGTCTGAAGTTTACGAGTCGTTTCATGTCTTCGAGCTCCAGAATTCCACCGTACACCATGGCAGAATACTCGCCAAGACTGTGACCGAAGATCTGACTGCAACTGATACCGTATTCTTTCAACTTCTCCATGTTACGGTAGCTGAGAACGACGAGATTTTCTTGCAGCCTTCCAGACAGTTCAATACCGTAATCCTTGGCCATCTCGGGGTACTGTACTCCTTGAGGACAGCAGAAAAAAGAGATTGAGTCTTCAGTGATTCCGCTACGGCTTTTGTAGACTTTTGTTACGGTAGCAAGCTTGGATTTGGCTTCTTCGATGGTTCTCGCCACGATAAAGGTACGATAGTTGTAATGCTCTCGGTTGTGGGTTATGGCATTGACGATTGTTTCAGGATCGACATCTTCGGTTAGATAGGCTGCTAAAGACCTACAGTATGCCAAGCAAGAGAACTCAGATTTGGCCGATATTGGTAAAATGAAGGTCTTCGTTGTGGGAACCTCAGTTGTAATTGCGACTTTTGTATACCTATTTGCAGCGGGAAGAGGACCTAAATCGAATAACATCAAACAATAAAGCTGCTGATACGTCTTTCTCACCCTTCAATGTATTCGTGTTGGGACCCAAGATTCCGTTTTCTGCCGTTTTTTCGTTTGTTCTGCCTAAACCAAATGTTGGTCAAATTAAAACAAAAATCGCTTACATTTGATATCAATCGTGTCGGGACCATCTCTGTCAAGTTCGTCCTTATACCAACAAGGATTACGGCAACTTTCGCAACGTGGTTTCCCAGAATCATAACAGCATTCGTTCCGCCAATTCCAAACGCGTGAATCGCCACATAATCCGATTTCAGCGTCCCGATCCGCTCCGAACATTCGAGGTTTATCTGCGGCGGAATCAGACCCGTTTTCATGATTTTCAGGCACTTTGCCACGGAAGCCATCGCCGCACCAGCGTATCCGTGTCCAATATTCGCCTTCACAGAGCCTAATCTTGGGATTTGGCTACCGTATACCCCCTTGATTGCTTCAAGCTCCAGTTGGTCTCCGATCTTCGTTCCTGTCGCGTGGCATTCGATGTATCCGACGTCTTCTGGCGCGATCTTCGCCCGATCGAGAGCTTCCAGCATGCAGTGACCCTGCTGCGCAGGATTCGGCGCCATGAAACTCGACTTTTCACGTCCGTCACAGTTCGTCGCGATTGATTTGATGACTCCGAGCACCTGGTCGCGGTCCCGCAACGCTTTTTCGTGGTTTTTCAAAAGAACAACGCCGACAGCCGAACCTCGGACAATTCCAGTGGCTTCCGGGTGGAAAGGCTTGCAATGGGGTTCAGAGGACATCGGAGGTTCTACCGTATGACCGAGATTCTCAGGCAACACAAGCGAGACCGCTCCAGCAATACAGAGATCAACTCTATTCGTCGCTAGTTCATCCACCGCTTTCTGAATCGCGGTGAGACCGGTGGAGCACGCGGTGTAGACTCCCGTTGCAGGACCCTTGAGGTTCAGGCAATGCGCTGTCCACTGCGAAACGAAATCCTTTTGGTTTCTACCGTACAACTCTATCAGACCACCCACCGCGGTGCTTTCTTCCGAGCTGCAGTAGTCACTAGGTTCGGCTCCCGCCACAACGCCGATTTTCAAGCGATTACGGTAGCTGATGTAGCCGGAAGCTTCCAGAACGTTCCAGGCGTGCAGGATGAACTGACGGATTTGCGGATCCAAGTTTTCAGCGTCTTTTTGGGTCAAATTGAAGAATTTGTAGTCGAATTTGTCGATTTCCGGAATGAGACCACCCACGATGACCGTATCTGGATCGGGATTTGGCTCAAAAGTGAGGCATTCTTTGCCGGAGAGAAGATTTTTCCAGAAATCGTCGATGGAAGGCGACCCTGAGAAAGCGCCTGACATTCCGATTATCGCGACTTCGTGTGTGGTCACGGATGAAGAGTGGGGATCAGTAGGCTCGCTTGATTGATTCTCAGGTGTTTCCAGCGGGTTACGGTAGTCTGAAAGCGACGTCTTAAGAGAAGCTTAGAATATTTGCGTTACCATTTTCGGTGTTCGTACTAGGAGCCACACAAACAATTGCTTCGACTTTATGAGCTTCGTGTGTGGCCTCAGAACTCGTATCGGGAGCACCATGTTTAGTCGGAGTTAATTTGAATTGGTCCGCGAGATTCGTAGATTCGTCATCAACTAAAAGTAACACGTTCGGTTCACGCTTTCCTCGTGCTTTGCTCACCTTTGGCGGTTGCCGCTTCGGGACCCAAATCTCCAAAATTTATCACTTCTGGCTCAATTCCAAGCTCGTTGCTTCCTGGAATCAATGCGGTCAAGGTTTTGGATTTGGCGATATTCCCACCATTTTCGTCAATCGTGTCAATACCCGTCGGCACCAATTCCAAGTTCCCAAGAGTAGTTTGAAGTTCACTGTCTAAATTCGTCCAAAATTAGCTTCATTTTCAGCCTCTTTCTCACCTTTCAGGTCAGGACCCAAACCTCCGATGAAATCGCTCAAACTCTAACGTTCGGATATTGGTACATGTGAATTGTCGTAAGTTCGATCTCCAGAGCGACTTGCAGCTTTTGCCTGATGGCTTCGATCATCAGGGAATCGATTCCCAACGACATAAACCCCGCTTCCAGATTGAGATTCTCGTAGCCGGAGACTTCTTTTACTACTTGAACTACGGTAGCTTCAACGTCAATTTGTGGATTTTCCATCACCACCGTGGTCTTCTGAGGCTCGGGTCGGTGAGCTAAAGGCTCGCTGCGAGCTACAGTACTCAGAAACCCCAACAAATGGCGATTTCGCGCAAGGACCTTCTGCCAGTCAGGCTTGAATACCATAACCTCTCCTTGATGGACTCCCCTCTCCAAAGGCTTCAGAGCGTCGTGTGTGGCCAGAAACCCCCAGCCATTCTCTTCAATTTGCTGTCTGATTACGGTAGTTTCGGGTCTCGCAAGCATTCCCTGATCACTCCAGGGTCCAAAGTTGACGACCAACTTCTCAATGTCCAACTCGCTCGCTTTCAGCTCCTCTTCCATCAGGCGATTCGCCAGCGCGTAGTTTCCCTGACCGAAGGACCGAGAATCGACGCTGCAGACGAGATGACAACAATTCTCCGGCTACCGTACCTTCGAGCGACTTCTAGAAGATTTCTCAAGCCGATCAGTTTGACTTTTACCACTTCTTCAAAGTCTTCTCGCGTCAAATTCTGAGCAAGACCGTTTCTCACAATGCCAGCAGCGTGGATTACGGTATCAATCGTTCCGGAACCGCCTACCGCTTCCAGTAAAGCTTCCAAGTTCGTACAATCGACCCCACTCGATCGAGAGATTACGGTAACTCTGTCTGGTTGGTAGCAGTCGATCAACGCGCGTCCAATTCCACCGTTTCCACCGGTTATCAGCAAATGTTGCACGTTCGGTCTTCTCAGCTCTAAGGCAATCGGTTTCTGTAATAGCTTCTCTACATACCGTAACCCGTTACGGTAGTGAATAACATTGCTTTCCTCTAGAGAATACTGTAGCTCCTCGATGAAATCTTCTTTATCCGCAGAGTGTACGATGCGATACCGTAATTCAGGACGTTCAGCCGCAAGAGACCTCACAAAGGCGACCACACCTGTTGGGATTACTGTAGCGACGTAGATGTGGAGTTTGAGCTTTACTATTTGCGGGATTTGGCCAAGAATCAGTGCGAGCAAGATGTCTTCGTCCTTTTTCCACTCGAGAGCCAAGTTTATTCCGCGTTCTTTGTCGGTAAATGTTAGAAGTTCGGTTTCGTCAATTTTCAAAGTTACGGTAGCGTGTTGAGGACGGTCTGCAAGCTTGTGGAACGCCTCAGACAGATTGCTGACATAAGTTACAGTAGAATCGCCATCAATTCTTCCATTGTCTTGGTTATTTAACGTCTTCGCGCCGGGAGCCACGATTTCAAAAATCAAGTTTTTCGATTTGGAGCGTTTTTGTTCTTCATCCTTCTCGTTTTCTTCGTTTTCCATTCTTCCAAGATTCAACTCCTCCTGCACCAATTCCACCTGATAGCAATTCTCTACTGTTCGGTCTTCAAAAAGCCAATTCCGTTTTCGGTCAAAAACGTATCCCGGCAGCTTTACTTCATTGCTCGGTCGATAATCCGCGTTCCACTGGTCCCAAATAATGTTCTCGCCGTTTTCAAACAGTCGTGCCAGGAGCCTATTGAGTCGAATTGACGGTCTCTGGTAATTCCCAAACCAATCGTTCAAACTCAAAACTTCCACGTCTTTTCCCGCTGATGAATTTGGGTTGATTTTTTTAATCTCAAACTCTGGAGCATCGTCGCATTTCGTGCTAAGACCCAGTTCCAGCGTTGTCTGCAAGCTGACCCTCTGAGTAAGGCAATTCTTGACGAGATCGTCGTTTCTGATGTCAATCGGGTTGAGACCGAGATTTACGAGTAAAATGGAGAGCATCAACTTGAAGAGAAACTCGAAATGATCGTAGTGCTCATGCAGATGAGGTACGGTAGCTTCAATGACTTGAAAAACGGTCCTGAACGGAATGCAGTTGTGGTAGAGTTCATGAATGAGGTCCTCGTGGAAAATCGCAAATTTCTCCAAATCCAGAATGATCTTTCGCCTCTTTTCTGGTCTCCGGAACTCAAATCGACCTCCTCTTCGATAGCCAACTACTGTAGCTGAGCGATACTTGTAGTGTGTTCGTCCAAGCTGCAACTTTGCGGCTACAGTACCCAGATCTTCGGTAGTTTCTTCCAAGAATCGATTCATCTCCTCGATCATCGTTTTGAGTGACTTTTCTGACTTTGCAGACAGCAACAACAAGTAGGATACGGTAGTTGAGGCTACGGTAGTGCTTGGATACCTCGACTCTTCAAGGATTACGGTAGAATTTGTGCCGCTTATTCCGAAACAGTTGACTGCAGCCTTCTTCATGTCGATTTCGGTCCCAACAACATGAACTTCAAGATTTCGGTCTTTCACACCTTGATTGAGGAGTCTGAAGTGGCCCTGAGGGTTACGGTAGCCTCGCTTGATGTTCTCGAGGACAGTAGTAAAACTCGCACCTCCGGCAGCGGCCTCTGCGTGACCTAGAAGGCTTTTGACGCTGCCGAGCGAGCACTCAGGGACCTGCGACAACTCTACCGAATCTCCGAGTACCGTACCCGTGCCGTGGCATTCCAGAAAGTCGAATTCTTGATTTCCAGAATCTTCTAGCGCTTTCTGCAGCACTTCCGCCTGAGAAATTCCGTTCGGGACCGTCAGACCAGCCGATCTTCCCTGATGTCTGAGCGCACAGGCTGAGATTACGGTACCGGGCCCTCCTCGTGTCAGAAGTACTACGGTAGCGCCCTCTGCACGCACATATCCATTGGCGTGATCGTCGAAAGCTCGACAGATCGTGTCAGGACTCAAGACGCCGGTATTTTTCAGAACTTGGGTCGTCTTCTCGTTGAGGATGAGGTTTACTGCTCCGACGATCGCGTGGGTTACGGTAGCTTCTCGTAGATCCCTCACGGCTGCGTGTAATGCCGAGAAGAACGACGAGCAGGCGGTGTCAAAGACCAGCGATGGTCCCTTCAGGTTGAAGAAGTGCGAAATTCGCCCTGCGAGTGAGGAGGGATTCGTGCCGGGAGCCAGATAACCGAGAGCCTCGGGAATTTCGGCATACGCCTTGTTGGCAAAATCCGCAGAGCTGACGCCCATGTAAACACCTGTTTCCTGCGGCAATTTCGCACTACCGTAATCTTCGAGGGTACGGTAGGTGAGTTCTAGAATCAATTTCTGCTGCGGGTCGATGCAACTCGCTTCTTTGGGCGAAATTCCAAAGAATTCGGCGTCGAAATAGTCCGGACTCCATTCGATACAGTAATCCCTGGGCACGCGACCCTGAATCAGGGCGTCCCAGTCGCTGACAAAGACGCTACTGTAGCCTGCCACCGTAATCTGACTGTCAAGATCTTCAGAAATCGCGTTTCTTCGGCCGAATCGCGGACTTTTCAGCGCCTCGTAGTGATTTGTCGTCTTTTTGGTCACAACGGCGACCGTTCGTTGCAGGACCCCAACCACCGTTCCCCCATTCAGGATCTCCACGTAGCCTTCGATGAATTTGTCGTTCATCGCTTCCGCTTTTCCGCGAACGGACCAGCTCTTCGTGTCGGGAACCACGCTCGCCAGATCAAACGTGAATCGACCTACGGTAACCGGCACAAAGTAGTGATTACTGTAGTTGTCGAAGGCGGCAACGCTCAGGGCCTGAAAAGCACCTTCAATCACCAAGTAGAGCTTCTCTGTTGGCTCCAAAGTTGCCTCCACGTAGTCCCCGAATCTTCGAATTTGACTCAAAATCTTGAATCGGTTACGATATTCCACGCCATTGCGCGCCAGGGTACTGTAGAAGCGCCTTCTGTCCACTATTTCCCATTGGTTCGTTTCAGGAAAGTCTTGAAGTTGCGGATGCGGCTCTTGACCCGATTGCGCACAGGAAAAGTAGTCTTCAAGTCCATTTTGATCTAATTTCTCCAATTCCGTGATTGGAAGAAGGTTCTTGAAGTGAAGACTACCGTAATCCAGTGGTGTGCGGTCAGAAATTAGGTTGGCATAAAGACAGACTTGATAGGCTCCTGGCACGACAGCTAGACCATCTACGACGTGTCCAACGAGATCATCGATGTCTTGAGAAGGATTCACTCGGAGGATGTTGAAGTTACCGTAATCCTTGACTCCAAATTCACGTACTTTCGACATTGAATCGAGGAAATTCTTCACTTCTCCCGCTTTCTGGGTTACGGTATTGACAGTGAAGCATGACTGTGGCAATGTTTGCTTGGCAAAGTTGGTCAGAATCGAGCCAGGACCAATTTCAACAAATACCGTAATCCCAAATTGTTCGGCGGCCGTTTTTAGAGAATTTTCAAACAAAACGGGGCTTCTCGCCTGCTTGATGACGTGTTCGATGTCGAGTTTGTCGATTGCGACGCCGTTGCTGATGACAGTCGTTGTGGGTGGTCCAAATTTGGCGGGAAAACTGCGTAGCTCTTGGATGTCGGAATCTCGAATGAGCGACGAATGGAATGGATACTTGGAATTCACAATTTTGCAATTCACGTCGCCTTCTAGCAGAAAATTCAGATCTTCATGGGCTCCCGCCACGACAACTTGATTTGGACTGTTTGTCGCCACGATTTCCAGGTTACTGTAGGTTTTGGCGGTTGATGGGTGCATTGCGATCATCATTCCTCGATTTTTCAGCTTCTCCATGCACGCAGATCGTACTGTAACCAGCTCAACGCCTTCTTCAAGAGTCAACGATCGTGCCAGGACCAACGCCACGATTTCACCTACGCTGTGGCCTATTAGCACGTCTGGTCTGATTCCAAAACTGGCCCACAGTTGGCTGAGAGCGTAGGAAGTAGCGAATGTGATCGGTTGAACGTAGATCGACTCGTAGACGAGATTACGGTAGTCCGGATTAAAGATGATCTCAGTGAGCGGCAAATCCAACGCAAAAAGCGAGCTACAGTAGTCCAGGGCTTCTCTGTAGACCTCGTAGGCGTCGTAGAGCTCTCTTCCCATGTTCCGGAACTGACTTCCCTGACCGGAAATCAAAAATCCAACTTTCGGAGCTACCGTAGCCAGCTTCTCACGTCCTAGCACGAGTCCCTGCAAATCACGGCGATTTTCAAAGACTTTCGGCCAATCCATGCGTGCTGCAACCAGCTGAGCCGGTTTGGTGTTGATCACGTGCTCCAATACGGTCATTCCTTCGTCTACCGTAATCCCGGTGAAGCCGCGCTCCATTAGAATGTCGTTCCACTCGCTCGCCATCCCGATTTCGCGCCAATTTCCCCAATTGATTGTTGTCCCTGGTTTTCCACGTCTTCTCCTCTCTTGGATTACGGTATCCATGTACGCGTTCGCTGCGCTGTAGCCGGTTTGACCGTAATTCCCGAGAATCCCGGAAATCGAAGAGTTTACGATGAAATGTTCCAGGTTGAGAGCGTATTTGTCAGCGAGAGAGGCGAGCACGTGCAATCCACCGATTTTAGGCTCCAAGACAGCCTTGTAGGTTACGGTAGTCTGCTTTGGGAAACGCGAATCGTTCAGAACCCCGGCGCTGTGGATGATTCCTTCAAGATTTGCTCCAATCTCCTTGAACAACTCTTCCATCTTGATTTTGTCGGCCACATTGACAGCTACAGTATCCCCGTCGGTCTTGGAGCGACTTGTTCGCACCACACGCGACGCATATCTTCGTTCCAGGAGCCAATCGCCCATTGCTTGGCCGATTCCACTCGCTCCTCCAGTGATAAGCCAAGTTCCTGGTTGCTTTGGGAGTACGGTAGCTTCGTGGGTGGTCAACTTTGTCGGGGAAAGGCGAATATCATGCTGGAATTTGAGTTTCGACGGATATTCAGACGCCAAACTCCTCAAGAACCCTGCCAAGAGGCCGTGCAGAGGTGATTTGGCGGAATTAAGCCAGATTACGGTAGTTTTTCTTGAGATCAAGTAGCTTCCAAGGTTCTTCAATCCCTGATGCAGATCTGCGGTGTACGGTAGGTCTGTTTCAATCTTTATGTTGATCTGCGCGTCATCCAGGTCATTCTCCAGCTCAAGAGGATAGAAATTCGCGATTTTCAGGATTTCCAAGTCACCAGGATACAACTCAACGTGTGGAACTACCGTATACCCTATGTTGAAGTCTTCTCTAACAACAGGAACCATTTTTGGCGTTTTCGGATACTGCATTGAGTCCTCTTTGTCGATCTTGTCGTCCAAGATTTGAATTCGCAGGTTTTTACGGTTAGGGTTACGGTAGATTCCGTTTTCTTCCTTTTCAGGTTGTTTATTGTCGGTTACGGTATTGAACCGCGCTGTTTTCACGGTTCCTTGAGCGAAGCATCATCAAAGGTTACTGTAGCCTGTTTCGAATTGCTGTAAGCTACAGTATCTTGCCCTACAAAACGAGTTTTCACTTTTTGGACTTCTTTGGCCGGTTGTTTGTGGCTTTCCGAGTAATTCTTGGTTTTTCGGGTTACGGTAGATCCGAGTTTCATGTGAATAGCTTTGCCCAACTCTTCGATATTCGGATAATTGAACAAATCGTTCGTATTGAGCCGAGTTTGAGGGTATACGGTATTCAGGCGATTGATGAAGTCGATCAGCATCATCGAGTCCAATCCGAGCTCGAAAAATCCTTGATTCCTCGGGATTTCCTTGTCTTCGACCATGATCTCCGCGACGACACCGTACACTGCGCGTATGGTCATTTCTTGGGTTACGGTAGCCTCTTCGTCAACAACGGGACTTGAAAGCTCATTTTCTACGCTTTGCATCATCGTAGGCTCAATCGGCAGCTCTTTCTGTGGCATTTCTACCGTCTGCGAAGACAAAGGATTACTGTAGCTTCTGGCGTATATCGCTTTTCCCAATTCTTCCACATTCGGGTGATTGAAGAGGTCGTTTGTGTTTATCTTCACTCCAGGGAATACGGTACTCAAGCGATTGATGAAATCAATCAGCATCATCGAATCGAGACCCATTTCCATGAATCCCTGACCACCCACGTCGATTTCTTGCGCCATAATGTCGGCAACGGCGCGTTGAACCTTCTCGATGGTCATCTGAAGGGAAATGGACCCTGAGGAGAGTCTGAATTCGCTCGATCGCTCTGGGAGCCTCTCGGCGCTGCTCTGCTTCCTCAAAACTACCGTATCCTCGTTGTCTTCAAGTACGATCTTCACCGCAATCTCGCGACTCTCGTTCAGGAGCTCGATGACCCCCGATTCCTTCGCGAAATGGATCAGCACCGTTTCGTGGAGATCCTGATAGACGTAGACCTTTGAGATCGAACGTACGAACATTCCATAATTAGAGGAGTCAGTGGCGCAGAGACCGAGCTGCACGGCCGCCTCTAGAAGCACCGGATCAGTACAGTAATCCCCGGAGGAGACGCTGCTGGCGATTGCTGAGCTGCTGATCTTGTCGACGTCGGTCAGGCACTGCAACGCGTTACTGTAGCTGATTCCCTGGTAAAATTTGAGTCCTTTGTAGATCTGCGACGGAGGTACCGTAGTCCGAATGTTGAAGAATTGCTTGTCTTCGCGCAGCGTGTCGATTACGGTAAGATCGGCTTCGCAAATCGGTTCAATTCGGTTTTCGATGAAAATCTGGACGCTCAGGTTATCGTCGCTGAATATGTGCGCCTCTACCGTAATCCAGAAGCTCTCTTCCATCGCTACCGTACTCAAACTCATTTTTGAGACTTCAAAATTCATCGAATCGAAGAAAAATCGACCGATTTCGGTTAGCAACTCGATCAAGAAGCCGCAGGTCATCTGGACGCGTCCTATGGTCAAATCGTAGAGACTACGGTGTCGGGATACGGTAATTAAGTTCTCGAATTTCCAGATTCCGCCTTCCGTTGAGCTGAGTTGGCCCAGAAACTCAAATTCTGGCTCCGTTGGTCGTTTCTTGAACCACAGGGGTGTCTTATCGAAGCTGTACGTTGGCAGGGTTACGGTAGGCGGTGCATTGAAATCGTAGAGCTTCTCCCAGCGTATGTCAACGCCTTGAATGAAGAGTTGTCCCACAACGAGCTGGAATTCGTCGAAATCCAACTTTTCGAGATTGAACCAGAACGTCGGTGGCAAACGGTTGTCTTGCGACTCCAGGGTACTGTAGCTCTGCAGCCCCAACTCTCGAAGCGTCGCCATAAATGCATTTTTCCAGTTTTCGTGAAATTTGTCCTCGTCATACTGTACTTTTCCTTGCAGGACCACGTCGACATCCGGGATTTCAACGTCGAGATGCTTTCTGAACAGCGGGAAGCGATAGTACATACCGTAGTCGATGTCTACAGTAGCTGGAAGGTCAAAGCCGAATGTGGGAATCTGATCACCCAAGGTGCGGTAAATCTCTACCGTTCGGCGCGGCTCTTTGATCACTAAGACGGCGCGGCAGCCTTCAAGCACCGGTTTGCGCGCCGCCTCTCTAGCGCACAGTGTGAGCCAGTCGGACGACTCGGATATTCGCTTACGGTAGGCCTCGAGAAGAAGATCGAGAGATTTCTCGCTTTTAGCGCTGATTGGAACGACGCCGAAGAGAGGATGTTTAAATTTCGCAGGATCGCTGGGTCGTCTTGACGCGCCAGCTGTATGGAAAGGGGAAATTGCGTCTTTTGCGAGGTCCTAAAGCAAAATTGAGAAGCGGAACAAAGAGGGGAGATATACGGGGTATTCGAGAATGTTGTCCGATTGGTCCCGAGCAGAATTATTGCGGTCATGAAGCGATTTTTGATGATTCTAAGGGGAAATTCGCGTGTTAGTCGAACTAATGACATTTACCTTTCGTCTGACTGAGTTTTGAAGTCTTTTGGTCGCTTGGGCGACGTTTACAGGTTTACGGATTGTAATTTTGTTTTCTTGAAGCGAGAATCGTTTCTCGGAATGTTTCTGAAACGCAGCGCTTTGATTGTGAACGTATGTGAGAGATTTACCAAATTTCGAATATTCCTAGCCGAACAGGAAACACGAAGAGGCTCCTTCGTGGCTCCTTCGTGACACGAGTATTGCACCTGAAACTGAATTTTGTCTCAAATCGCACTGATGAGCTTCACCTGGTCCTGGAACGAAGCGGAGTGCGAAGATTGAAGATCCTAAAATGAGAATGTGTTCGCTGATCCAGCAATTTGAGTTACCGTATTTTGAAGTTGCATAGCTGAGTTTGAAATGTTCTCAGGCTCCTGAAACGAACTTCGTGATTCCCGAAGCGAGAATCGTTTTTCCGAATGGTCCTGAAGGGAAATGAGCTCTTGAATCAACCGATAACCGAGCATTACCTGGCTATGTTCAAACGATTCGGGCTTTTTTGCCAAATCTGAGACTTCGATTGGCTCTTGACACGAAAATTTTTTTGTGTCATACTCCTGCCACGAATTGTCGTTATTTTTTGGTTTTCCATACTGTTGCAGATGCCGACACGACTGCGAATGTTCGTGGATTGCATGCAGCTGCTGCCTGATTGTCTCCTCCGGGTCTCGCGCGGAAATCAAGTTCTGCACAGAACTCGTCGGTTCAGAAAGCTCACGAGCCTCCATGTGGTCCTGCAACGCTTGGAGCATCTGGTCCTCAATCGACAGCGACCGATCCTTGAAGTCCCGACTGGAAATTTGGCTTACGGTAGACAGACGCCGACGATGCTTGCCGGAGCGCGTGTTGACCGCTGAACTCAAGAAACTGGGAGGAGACGCTACAACGCTACCGTAATCCAGCGAAGAAAGCTTTGAAAAAGCGGAAAAACGTCTTCGGGTCTTGAAACGACGATTGATGCTCTTCGTGAGGTCTTGAATCGACATGTACTGATCAGGGTAGGCGTTAATTCGAATTTCTGGATTTCCTATTTTGAGGTCCTGCAGCGAAGAGCTCGAGTCGTCAATTTCGGTGTCGAATTTTGGAGAATTGATTACGGTATGACTCTCCAAGCTCTCAGAGTCAGTTTCCGGCTCCCAGCACGCTTTTGAGATTACGGTAGCGGCATTGGTGCCACTCACGCCAAAAGAACTGACTCCTCCACGATGCAGCGCGCTCTCCGCGCCACAAATCGGCAAAAACATACAATTCGCTTTGATATTTCCGTTCAGGACCTCCAGATGCGCCATTGAAGGGACGTAGTCATACTGTAGCTGCAGGCAAAGCTTCAACAGGCCGCTGAGTCCCGCCGCGGCTTCTGAATGTCCTAGGTTCGCCTTGATCGAGGCTACCGTAACATGGCGATCACGAAGAACTCTTCCCAGGCGTTTGCCTCGATTGGGTCCCGAGCGAAGTGCCCGTTCCGTGCGCTTCCCACACGTCTACCGTATCCGGATTGCGAATAATCTGCCGGAGGAGTTTCTCTTGCGCGAGCCCACTGGGTGCGCTGAGGCTGATTCCGGTCCCGCAGTGATTCACCGCCGTCTCTTCGATGACTCCCCAATACCGTACTCCCTCCTCCATTTCTTCAACGATCGCCACGACGCATCCATCGGCTCTACCGTAACCGCTCGCTCGATGATCGAACGTGCGAGATTTCCCATCCGCGGAGAGCATTTTGCCGTTTGCACGTTGGCCGAGGCCTTTTTCAGTCAAAATCAGGTTCACTCCACCCACAACTGCTCTTGTAGCATTGCCTGCGCGTATGGCTCCCACAGCGAGGTCCAGAGCGGTCAGCGACGAGCTGCAGGCCGTGTCGAGAGTCATCGCACACCCTGAGCTGCCGAAAACGTAGTTCACGCGTCCGCTCAGGACACTCGCGCTGCTTCCCAACATCGAGAGGACGTCTTTCGGATTCTCCATCAGATCGGGGTACTCGGCGCCCATCAACCCGACGTAGACGGGTACGGTAGCCAAGTCTCGCAGGTTCGATTGTTCCAGGACCTCCTGCGTGCACTCGAGCAGCAATCGCTGCTGCGGATCCATCTTCTCTGCTTCGCTTTTGGAAATTTTGAAGAATTTGTGATCGAATCCCGCAATGTCCTCTTCCAGGAAGTTTGCACCTTCGATTTCGTTACCGTAATCACCCCTGATCAGGGAATTGCGGGTGGGCACTCTGGATAGAGGGATTCTTTGGCTGAATTGCGGCCTGTTTTGAGATAATCCCACAATTCCTGCGGGTCAGCGATGTTTACCCGGCAGACGACACGAAATTGCGCGGATTCCGATCTTCTTCGCGGGACCCTTCGCCGGGAGTACGGTAGGCTCATCGTCATTCAGGAAGTTCACCAATTTGTCGATGTATTGTGGTGTAGAATTGTCGCTGTGGGAACCTTGAGGTAGCTTGACAGTTGATTGGGTCAAGATTCAGGTCACTGAAGGTTACTGTAGGTGATACTGTAGCCGGATCCACTTTCAGCCTCCTCCGATATCCATTTTGTGATTTCTGTCCTCAGATTTGAGTCGATTTTGAAAGTCACTCGCTCAGCACACAGATACGGTGCGCCCTGGTTGGTCTCGAGACAAATATTCGCGATTACGGTAGACGAATTTCGTTCCAGGACCTGGAATTTTCCGATATAACTCATCTTCTTGTTGAACGGAGCGTAGACGCTGAGATGGTTGATATGGGTTACTGCAGCCTTTCCAAGAGAAGTGTGATAGAGCACAGACTGGAACATTCCATCCAGGACCAAATCTGGGCTTTTGGCACGATCCAGAATGACGCAATTTCCTTGAAGTGACTTGACCGACTTGAAGGCGCCCTGGTAGTGATATCCTCTCCTCGTCATTTCGTCGTAGAACTCCTTCTTCGACGTCTCTCCAACGTGTACTGTCGGTACAGTAACCGGCTCAGCTACCGTATCCGCTTCGCAACTGAAATATTCTCCCAATTTCGCCAAATTCAATTCGATTTCTTTCTTCATTGCGAGCGGCCGCTTGAATTCCACGTTCTTCAGCGCGCCCGGCCGGCTGTCGAGCGCGAGATGCACCAGCGTGGCTTCGGGCAGCAGCATCTCGCCGTCTAGTCGATGACCACACAAGTAGGCGAGCGAGTGTTTCGACCAGAACGATTTGAGCTTGTAGGGGTAGGTGGGGAGATTCATCCGCCTGAAGGGTACGGTAAACGCGGTCCAATTCATCTCCATTCCGGTCATGTAGAATTTCCCCAGCAAATCGAGAAAATCCCGCTCGGTCTCGACGCGAATAGCCTGATTCAAGCCGGAATGATCGCCGACGTAGATGTAGGAGTCGAGTTCAACGGGGAAATCGCGATTCACCAGCAATCCATCGATGAACGGCTCGAATCCGTCGATCAGGACGCCCTTGGGATTGCGGAGCTCCACGATGGCGCGAGCGAAGTTGACGGCGCGGAGAACGCGCATCAATTGCAGCGTTTTCCCGCTCCGGTGGAGATCGCGGAGTTCGATCGCTTCCGCGAGCGACATGATCTGCGCGGCCACACACGACGCGATCAGAGCGCGTCCCGCAGCGACAATCGGGAGCCTCGTGATGCCGAAATCGATCAGACTGGAGAGCATGTCGATCATCGCGGTGAAACGTTCGTCGCGGTCGAGATGACCGAGGAAGAGATGCACCTGGAAAGAAATTCGAGTTTTAGTTGAAATTTTGGGTCTCGCAGCGATAACCTGAATTGGATCCTTTGGTCTGAACAGCTTCGGTTTCGTCATTTTGCGCACAATCTCCTGATGGCTCTTGCCGATGAAATAGGCTCGGCATCGGTGATGCCGTTTGAAGGTCTGCAAGGCTCTCGCCACGTCATAAAGCGGCTCCATCGTCTCGTTGATGAAATTCTTCGTCCGCTCGATCACGATCTTCAGCGTTCGCGGGTCTTTCGCGGAAACCATGATGACGTTGTGGCCGACGACTTGCTGCGCGTCCTCCTGCATCGTCGGGATGCAACTCAGCAGCGTGTACGCGTTCGAGCCGTTATTTCCGCTCGAGACCACCCCGGTGTCCAGTGTGCGCTTATCGTAGCCGATGAAGGGGAGCGTGGCGTGTCCAGGACCGTCCCTGGCCGTCGGATACGGTAGTTTGAGGTGGAGTTGCGCTGGAATGTAGTCGTGCGCCAGGATTCGCACGCATTTCGCAATTGCGGGGATTCCCGACGCGATTTCCAAATGTCCGAGGTTCGATTTCAACGAACCGACGTGCACGCGATGGAAGCACCTGTTCGCCGCGTCCATCTGCGCGGAATCCGCGCGTTTATCGTTGCCGTGCGCTTCCAGATAGTCCACTTCGAGGTTCACCATTCCCAGGAGTCCCAGCAGGCTCTCGAGTGGATTTCCCTGTTTTGTAACGCAGAATCTGAGCACCGCCTTTGCGTGCACTGCAGTCAGCTTCATCAACGACGTGTATTTCCTTAGAATGAGGCATCCAACACCCTCGGAACGAGGTAGAGGCTCATTTTCATAGCCCACATCGAAAGTACCGTAATCCTTGGGGTCTTCCGGCGCGGTTCCTGAGAGAACAATGTTTGAGGCGATGATGATACTGTAGTCGGTCGCTCCGAGATTCATTTTCACGATTGCGGCTTCGAGGCACGAAGCAACGGAGGTGTCGCCTGATTCCACGACGACCGCGCGTCCTCCGACGCCCAAATCGCGCGCCAATCGGCCGATAAAGCTCGAATGTTCGGTTCGGCCACTTGGAGCGAGGTAAATGTCCGAGTTTGAAAAGTCGGGGCATCCGGCCTTCTCCACGGCGTCCTCGACGCACTGGACGATCAACCGCTGCTCGTAGGTCATCTGGTAAACGTCATCCTCGGTCATTCCGAAGAAATTGTTGTCGAACTTCTCAATATTCTCCAGGAATCCGCCGGTCACCGGCGAATCCTGCTTGAAATCAAAGTGCCGCTGACGTCTTCGGCTCATTGGGCCTACGAGATCCCGGCCTACCTTTACCGTTTCCCACAGCGACTCGATGTGGTCGCCACCGGGCAGAATCACTTGCAACGTCAGCAGCGAGATCATGAGGCTCGTATCTTCGGGCTCCCGAATGGTCACCCGTGGCGCTGGCTTCTGTTTGTCAAAGATTACGGTAGCGAGATCGGTTGCCTCGAGATCCAACTCGCTGATGTCAAATTCTTCCATCACTTTCGCTTCGAAATCCCGCTTGTCCGGGTACTGTAGCTCATATTCCGACAGTTTGGCCTCTACTTCCGCTTGAGAGTACAGAGGTTCGCCTGCAGGCTCCGCTGGGAGCAATTTGGGCCAGAAACTCGCTTTCTCGAAGGGATAGACGGGCAGATCGGGCAACGCCGCGTTGTCTTCGCTGTAGTCAGGGATGCGTACCGTAACGCCTTGGAGGAAAAGGTCTCTGATCAGCAGCTGGAATGTTTCCCACTCATTGCAATCTTCGTCGATCGCGTCGAGACCATCGATGCTCAGCGGTCGGCTTGTGCAGGAGATCACACTCAAGGTGTCCATTTCGCGCGCGATTTCGTCGACCGAGAAGTTTGTGATCTTTTCGCCACGATACCGTAGTCTCGGGTCCCGCAACGAAAGGACGAGCGGCTTGGTTTTGCTCTGATTGATGATGTACTCGACCGCCTGACGGATAGAGATGCATCTCAGCGCAGCTAGTGCGTTCAGAAAGGTGATTCCCTGGCCGGAGGCTACCGTGTCCCGCATACCGTATGCCTCTAGAGTTTGGAAATAGGCGTACGAGATTGTTAGATCGTACAATAATCCATCTTCGTTCCCAGCGGGACCCTCGAAGAGACGATGCTTGAAATGAGGTCTACCGTACATTGCGATTACGGTAAGCACCTCGTCGACTTTCTTCCGGAACATGGGCTCGGTGGTGTAGAGACTACGGTAGCCATTCTTCGATCGATAGGCCGTATGGTGGAAGCGAACGGTGAACGTCTTCTTCTCGGCTTCCGTAATCGAATTTTTGGGATTCGCGATTGAATTCTGGATTTGCCCTCTGGTCTTACCGTACACCGCTTTGCGGAAACGATAGTGATTGACGTGAGATGCCGCGAAGCATACGGTATTCAGCGGCAAATCGGTCTCATCGAGAAACACCATCATCTGCACGCATTTTCGCTTCAGAGCTTCGGGGGTTGTGGCGGAGAGAAAGAGGGTTGTAGGTCCTGCACGGAACGGCCTGCTCCTTGCGCTAGTGCAGCTCTCAATCAGCGCACAGGCGTTACTGCCTCCCAAGCCGAAACTATTGACGACACATCGCTGCACAGGTTTCTCTTCGTTGATCAGGGCGATCGTGCCGGGAGCCACAGAAGTTAAGCAAAGATGCAGCTGCGCGGGGAAGGATTTCGTGCTGAGAACCACCAGCGAGTGCAAAATGCCCACAAGGCCGGAAACGGAGCTTGAATGACCGAAAAGCGACTTTCCAGATACGAATTTGAATCTCCCTTCGATGCACTTCTCGAGCATTCCTAGTTCTACCGTATCCCCGCCATGCGTCTGCACAAAATCAACCGATTTCACCGTTTTGAGGCAGAATTTGAGGAGGTTTTCCTGGCTTTCAGGGTTGCGCGGTATGGCGCCGTCGCTGCTGATCGCACTGGAGAGAACGATCCCATGCGCAGGCCGGGAATTACCAGTGCATTCAAGCACGAAGACGGCGAACGCCTCTGCGGGGACGTAGCCATCGGCGGTGAGGTCGAAAACGGCTGATCGGCCCGACGAAGAGACGATACGACTCTGCAGGAGACTTTGCAGGTGTCTGCAATCATTATAAGTTCACTTTTTCACCAGTAATGAGTGATTACTTGTCAGAGATTACGGTATTTGCCGCTGCGACGATGGCATATTCGCATTCCTGCTCAAGGAGACACTTGCGAGCCATGTGCAGTGCGGTGAGAGCCGACGAACACGCCGTTTCTACCGTCACAGCGCCGCGCATGCTGTTTAGAAACGATGCGATCCTAAAACGGCAATTTCACCAGCAATCTTCAATCAAACTGACGGCGAGGCTGATCAAAGCAGAACACTCACATTGATAATGAATATACACGACTCTCGTCGCTTTGCAAAATTAGATTTTTGGGTCTACGTTGAATCAGACTGAATCCCGACGGGGCGGTTGAATTCCCCCGGACTGTGTGCGTTGTAACTCATGAAGTTATCATCGCCCAGTGTCATCACGATCAACATCAGGTTTGAACTTAACCTAACCGTAGACAAATGAAACGTCCGACCGTCGCAACCCCATGCTTGCGCGATTGCATCGCGGCAACGGTGCGAGAGAGTTCAGACGAGCAGAGAAAGAACTCACCGTCCTGCAGTGAGCGCGGCGTGCGTCCCGCGGTGTGATAACGCGACGGTTCGTCGATCATCTCGGCGTATTCGCTGCTGTCGCTCTGCGCCACGAAGACGGCGGTGCGAGCGAGTGCGACGCTTGATAACGACAGGCCAGCGCTGTCCAGTGCTTCGACCGTCAGTTCGAGAAGAATGCGCTGCGAGGGGTCCATCGCGTGAGCTTCTTCGCCGCTGATCTGAAAAGATGACGTTGTTCAGCCAATAAGTCGCATTTCTCGAATTTATGAGTGAATTTTTGCAAATTGCGAAGGTTTTGAACGGTAGAGGATGAAACTATGGGTATTTCGAAGTCACATTCGATCACCGCTGCACTTTTCACAAAATACTACCACGAGGCCGTTTTCGTTGCCGCATTCTGAGACCGGAACGCGCCGACAAACTCACATTAAAGTACTTGTTGTCGAAAAGATCGATGCATTCGACGAATCCAGCCTTGAAGCACGGATACATCAGCTTCACGCCGTCGAGAAGCCAACGATTCGGCGGAATCTCTTCGGTGAGGTCGCGGCCTACGAGCACCGCGTCGCGGAATTCGTCGAACGAGTCGCAACCCGGCAGCCGGCAAGCGCGACCGATGATCGCCACGGATTTGTGGAGATCCATGCCTGAAACTAGCGCATCGACGGTTACAACACGTTCAGTTGCTGGCAGAGATGGACAGTGCGCTGCAGTCAACGGCGAAGGACGAAATTTGAGATTGTCGGGCGCGATCGGTGCCAATTAAGAGAGGAACGATCGTCTTTGGGGTGTTTTCCATGTTGTTGACGTTACGGTAGTCACAGTTTCGATGTGTTACTCAGCTGCCCGAACACATAATTCACGTGGAATTCGAATTGTTTCTGCTTGACGAAGGAGGGCAATGCGCACACTTTGGCGGGACTGGTGCTGACAGCTGCAGTATTTGATTCATCCGACTTGCGCCCTGATCTGCAGCCAGCGATCGCGAATTTTGATTTTCACCTTGTATTTCACCAATAGGTAGCAATCTACCATGTTTCAAAATCTCGGAAATTTCGGGATTCGGAATCAGGCGAACTCCGGTCAACACTTGCATTACATGTGCGTCCACCACACCTAAAGTCAACAACGACGATTTCCTTTCATTTATCGCAACATTCTGCTTTTGTGATTTAAGCAATTTATAACTCTATCATCCTCAACAACACGCGAGAACATTATCTGCATTATCTGACGCGCCACCAATTCATTTTGATATAATAGGGGGTGAGAGAATCCGGAGACACGATAGCAATAAGAACAGTTTTTCTCACTTGTGAAGCTACACGTGAAAGAGATATTAGTTTCATCGGCCTAAGAGCATCAGAATCATCCGACGCAATGCATCGCACCATGTAAAGTGAATGATCGATACCTGGCGTTCCTAAAACAATGCGAAAATCAATTTGTTTTTTGCTGTTGTCATGGTGCCGTACCTTCATAGAGGAGGTATGTACAACCGAAATTAAAGCCTCCACTGATGTAGAATCCCTTCCGCCACAAATCTCGATAAACCGCCAAACGCAATCGGTAGGCCTCCGACGTTGGAAAGGCCGGAGATTCAATTACTTCGTAGTCGCTGTCGTCATTCGTATCTAAAGTTAAAGACTAAATGAACACAACACATGCTTTTGTCAGCTCTCACAGATGGGAACACAACAGTACAGTTTCTCCACAGCTTTGCTCTCCAGCTTTTCCCGCAGTTCTTCCATCGCTATCCGCAGCTCACTTTCGGAGACCTCGATGTCCTCGATATCCCGTGGCTTCACTCTGTTCATCGCCGCATTTGCAAATTCACCGTTCGCCTTTCTTTTCACTGCTTTCGCTTTTCTGCCTCGAACTGCTGCGGATGCTCTCCTTTTCAGTTCTTCTTCCTGGAATACAACAAATCGCCTGTTCACCATGCGATAGCCTCTATGTATCATACCGTCACTTCGCTCGTCCCACTTCGAAGCACCCGACGCTTATTCTCACCGGTCGGTAAGCGATTCTTGAGCGTGCGCACTCTCACCATTCCTGAAAACAAAAACTGAAATCCGATCGGAATGTAGGCGACGTTACCGTGCTCAAAGAGAACTTGCACTTGCTCAGGCATCAATTGAAAGGGGTCGCTGAGGTGTTTGTTCTCGCGGGTGGAAATCCAGGTTCGGTAGTTCGTTTTCAAAAACTCAGCATCTACAATTACAGTTCAATTCATCGGAACGATCAGTTAAACAACGTACCGTCGCAGTTATAGAGAAAATAATTATCATTACAGAACTCCACGTTGATCACTCTTTTCTGCTCGTCCTGAATTTGAGCCGCAAGAAACGCGGAACACGACGGGAGCATCTCCAGCACATCACCATGATGTTCATCGAGGCATTGTCGTTCTAAACCAAAAGTGTCGTCTCCATTCTACCGTCCGCAACCTTACCTTCCGAAGTGAAGAAACCCGCGCCTTCTTCCGAATTCTCCACGATCTGCGGCGAAGGAGGCGGCATGTTTGATCAGATATCGATCGAATTTGGTCATCTATAATTCCATCAAGTGTGAACTGGCAAGGGAAAACACACGCGGCCGAACGTGAGAAATTCCCCATAAATTTTTGCTTCAATCGTTTTCAGGAATTTCTCACGAAATCTTTCTACTCACCGAGCTATAGTTAGTTATGTGAGTGAGGGCTTCATCGCCGCTGATCTGAAAACTCGCATTTCTTGATTTTGTGATTAAATTTATGCAAACTGGGTTTGGAACGAAACGATAGAGGATGAAGTCACATTCGATCAGCGCTGCACTTTTCACGAAATACTATCATGAGGCCGTTTTCGTTGCCGCATTTTGAGAACGGAACGAGCCGACAAACTCACATTAAAGTACTTGTTGTCGAAAAGATCGATGCATTCGACGAATCCCGCCTTGAAGCACGGATACATCAGCTTCACGCCGTCGAGAAGCCAACGATTCGCAACCCGGCAGCCGGCAAGGGCGACCGATGATCGCCACGGATTTGTGGAGATCCATGCCTGAAACTAGCGCATCGACGGTTACAATGCGTTCAGTTGCTGGCTGGCAGAGATGGACAGTGCGCTGCAAGTCAATGGCGAAGGACGAAATTTGAGATTGTCGGGCGCGATCGGTGCCAATTAAGGAAGGAAGTAACGATCGTCTTTGGGTGTTTTCCGTTACGGTAGTCATATTTTCGATGCTTTAACTCCGAACAGAGCTCAAAAGAGGGCAATGCGCACATTTTTGGCGGGACGTGTTGACAGCTGTCAAATTCAAACCAGACGAGCTTGAGGGTCTCGCGGCGGGCGTCCTGCAGTCGATAGGCTCCTCGCGGTGTCAGCGAAATTCGAAATCTGACGTCGCCTCTCCCGCGTTGGCGCCTTCCTCAGTCTCTGCTTCTTTCCCCATGAAACTGTCGCGATATGCAGTTTGGCGATGATGTTGGGTTTGCTCGCGCATTGGCTTAACTTGTTTGTGTCATGAAATTACCAGAGAATGCAGTGGAAAGGCGATTTACTCGATACTCTCGTGACAGATGGGGAAATGCGAAATGCGTCCTGTTTTTGTGAGAATTTTGTGAAGGCGGCTTTTGTTGGCTCTCGTATCTAATAATTATTCCTATGCACTCGACATTGAATGCAGATGGCAAGCATCAATTTTATAGGCATTGAGGGTATCAAAACTCTTGGCGTGCATTTCTTATGCGCATGTATTTGGTGGCCCTCTGCGTACTTGAGTTAACGCAGCGGACAATTTAGAATGGTCAGGCGTTGTTATATAGCTATGCCGACGCAATTTGTTTGTTTCAGATAGGTTCACACGGGACGTAATCTGTTATTTGAACAAGCGTCAGTGTTGTGAGGGTTAATTAATTTCGTAGCGTTTCCATTTGAGCGAGTGGGATTTGCTGAATTCAATGTGAGTGGTAAGCGTAAATAGGGCCTGATTGAGTTAAGATTTGCGTTATTTTCCAAGACTCTAGTTGTCCTCAAGTGGCATCCCGAAGATGGTGTTTGATCTTTTTTGTTTGTTTTGAGTACGCGGCGATGGAGTCTCGCCACGAGAAAATGGATACCAAATGAGATGCGCGATGTCGTTATATGTAAGCGATGTCGTCTGGGACAGCGAGCCACCTTCTCCGCGTTCTATCGTGTCTATCCCTGATTCGCGCTCGTTTTGTCACATACTGATTAAACTAAATCACTCATTTCAGTCAAGATGCTGATCACTTTCAAGACAATCACCCAGAAAACTTTCCAACTGGAACTGGAAGACTCCGTTAAGGTAAAGGAGCTCCATTCGTGTTTACATAACCTACTGTAGTCTGTGTAGATTTCTGATCTTAAGCAACAGATCGCTAAAGATCTCGGAGAGGAGGACTGCAGCCTGGACACGATGAAGCTCATCTACAATGGCAAGATCCTCGAAGACGCTGAAACCGTTGGATCGATGAAGTTTGATGATAAGAAGTTTGTCGTGGTGATGAACCCGAAGAAGAAACCAACACCACCAATGCCGGCTGAGCAGCCTGCGCCTACCACCACTACTCCGGTGGTTAATGAGCCGTCGACGTCCTCAACCACCACTGCTACCCAGGGAGCCACTACGACCACCACTGCTGCCAGTGATGCTTCTCCTACCTCCACTACTCCTGCTGTTGAGGTCCCTGCAGAGGCACCTCAATCTGCCGCCGCTGTCAGCACTACTCAGGACGACGGTTGGTAAATGTTAAGAATATTCAGGTGTTTACCGTTCCTTCTTTAGTGCCCGATGAGCACAAGGCTACTTTGGAAACGATCGTCAGCATGGGATATGACCGTGCACAGGCCATCATTGCCCTCAAAGCGGCTTACTTCAACGCTGACCGTGCCGTAGAGTACCTAATCACTGGTATCCCCATCAGTGCCAGTGTAGTGCAAAATGTTGACGATGAAATGCAAGGCATGGGAGAAAACGAGATGTCGTTCCTGAATAGTCCTCAGTTCGAGGAACTTCGTCAAATTGTTCTGGAAAACCCAGCTGCTCTGCCTCAGATCATGCAAGAGATCCAATCTCTGAACCCCGACTTGTTGCAGTTCATCCGTGATAACCAGCAAGTCTTCCTGGATCGTCTGAACGCGCCTGCCGTCGCTGGCGGTGAAGATGATATGGAGCAGGGAGAAGTGCAGGCCGAGAACGTTCCGCCTGTTGGTGAAGGTCAGGAGGACCAGGACCAGCAAAATCCATCTGGTGGTTTGTTGGGTGGTCTTCGTACTGTTAGCGTCAGTCTGACTACTGAAGAGCAAGCTGCTATCGACCGTGTAAGTTTACGAAATATTCCTGACATACAAACCGATTTCTCTTTAGATGAAGGCTATGGGCTTCTCTGAGTCCATCATCATTGAAGCTTTCATCGCTTGTGATCGTAACGAAGAATTGGCTCTCAATTACATCCTTGCACACATGGATGACCAGGATGCGCAGTAAATTAATTCTTTGCAATGTGCACTATGTTGTAAGTTATGGAACTTCTTGGTCTTCACAGAATTTTACGGTCCTCGGTTTAATGCAAAATCAATTTGCTATGATATATTTAAAAATTTGTTTCTTTAATAAATGTAACGATTTTTGACTTATAAACGACTATTTATGGTGCTTTGTGTATGTGTGTGTGTCCGTTAAGGAAACTCGTGTGAATAAACCACAGCAATTAACCAGAAAGCAGACAAGCGCAGAAGGTTCAAAATACGGTGCTACGTGGACAAAATTCGATCTGTCAGACCGCTTCATGTCATGATGACCAATCGAATATCTCAAATGACCTCGGCTGCGAATGAGAAACAGCGCGTAGCCTGTAAGCCCTACGGAGCCTGTAATCCGTTGCGATGCAACTGCGCCACCAGAAACGAGATGCGATACAATGCGTACTAGCGATGCCGTTGTATCACACCGCAAACTATATATTAGCAGCTAGCTGATCAACTGAGATTCCATCCCATACTGTGCAAACTCAATCCTCTATTTCAGTCAAGATGCTGATCACTTTCAAGACAATCGCCCAGAAAACTTTCCAACTGGAACTGGAAGAGTCCGTCAAGGTAAAAGAGCTGAAGGAATTCGTTCTCACATAACCTGCTGTGAGTTTTTGTAGATTTCCGACCTGAAGCAACAGATCGCTAATGATCTCGGAGAGGAAGACTGCTGCCTGGAAACGATGAAGCTCATCTACACTGGAAAGATCCTCGCTGACGATGAAACCGTTGGATCGATGAACTTCGATGGAAAGAAGTTTGTCGTGGTGATGAACCCGAAGAAGAGGTCAACACCACCAATGCCGGCTGAGCAGCTCGCGCCTACCACCACTACTCCGGTGGTTAATGAGCCGTCGACGTCCTCAACCACCACTGCTATCCAGGGAGCCACTACGACCACCACTGCTGCCAGTGATGCTTCTCCTACCTCCACTACTCCTGCTGTTGAGGTCCCTGCAGAGGCACCTCAATCTGCCGCCGCTGTCAGCACTACTCAGGACGACGGTTGGTAAATGTTAAGAATATTCAGGTGTTTACCATTCCTTCTTTAGTGCCCGATGAGCACAAGGCTACTTTGGAAACGATCGTCAGCATGGGATATGACCGTGCACAGGCCATCATTGCCCTCAAAGCGGCTTACTTCAACGCTGACCGTGCCGTAGAGTACTTAATCACCGGAGTCCCCGCCAGTGCAAGTGCTAGCGCAGTGCAAAATGTGGATGATGAAATGCAAGGCGTGGGAGAGAACGCGATGGCTTTCCTGGACAGCCCTCAATTCGAGGCACTTCGGCAAATTGCCAATGAAAACCCAGCTGCTCTGCCGCAGATCATGCAAGAGATCCAATCTCTCAACCCCGCCTTGATGCAGTTCATCCGTGATAACCAGCAAGTCTTCCTGGATCGTCTGAACGAGCCTGCCGTCGCTGGCGGTGAAGATGATATGGAGCAGGGAGAAGTGCAGGCCGAGAACTTTCCGCCTGTTGCTCAAAGGGAGCAGCGCCAGCAGAACCCAGGTGGATTGATGGGTAATCCTCGTGTTATTCGCGTCAGTCTGACCGTTGAGGAGCGAGCTGCCATCGACCGAGTAAGTTTCCAAAATCTGCCTGGCAAACAAACCGATTTCTCTTTAGATGAAGGCTATGGGCTTCTCTGAGTCTCTGGTCATCGAAGCTTTCATCGCCTGCGATCGTAACGAAGAATTGGCTCTCAATTACATCCTTGCACACATGGACGACTAGGACGCACACAGTTTTACGGTCTTCGGTTTTATGAACTCGAATTTGCTACGATAAATAAATTATTTCAACTGTAAAGAAACCCTGGTTCTGATCTAGAATAACCGCCCCGTCCCAAACCTTGCTTGTTTATAAACTTTACATCAGTTTATCTTATGCGATTTTGGCGAATTATTCCATTTGAAATTTGTTTTGGAGCTGTTCTAAGTCTGAAGAAGGAAGGTCTTGCTGTTTGCGAAAGAGACGATGACGTCTTATCGCGGTCAGCACAACGCGACAGCTGATTGCACCACAGGACAGCAACACAATACAAAATGGTTCTTTTTGGAATTGATTGACACGTCGCGCGGTCGACGATCAAGGTCTTTCCCTCGCCTGTTCGCCCGCATCATCCATCGCCGTCCATCCCACCAAGAGTCCCCATAATCTTCGCTTGTTCGCGCGCAAACATAAACAAATGCCCGCTCGCCTACTCATCTTTGCATCTTCGCTTCGCGCTTATTTCAGTGATGCCCTCGTGATGCTGCACGTCGCGATTCCCGACTTCCAAACGCTGCAGGAGCCCGATGGCAAGAAGTACACGGTGAGTCATCGTGAATTCAGACGCGAAAACCCGGAATCAGCGCTTAGGTCTACAATATTCACTGCAATGGAATGTTTCACGCCGCCGTGCGCTACAGCGAGTTGTTTGCTTTGCACGAGCGTCTGATCGAGAATTTCGGTCATCGGCTGAACGCTCCTGACTTCCCGCCGAAGAAGATCTGGCGCTCGCTTGACGAGAAAACCCTCAACGAACGGCGGTTGGGCTGAAGAAGTATCTGCAAGGTGTGATCCAGAACGAGGATATCGTGAGGCATTTTCTGTTTGAAAACACGTTTTTGGAGTTTCAAGTTGTGAGTTTTCCGTCTCTCTCGCTTACAGATTCAGTGTGAATTCCAGGATTCCTATAAGCCATCGGCGGTGAACGTGAAGCTCGAGGTGTTTCTGCCGGACGGAGAACACAGAACGATCCAATGTTTGTCGAATAGCAACTCGGACACAGTCTTGAAACTCGTGTTGGACGCCGTGGGCGCGGAATCTCGGCATAATTCTTCGTTTGCGTTGTTTCTCGCGAGAGATCGGAATGCTCAAGGCGACGGGGAGCTCGCTTCCACGAGCGATCGGTTCGATATGCTCTGTAAGTACTTAAATTCAGAAATCCTGTACCCGATGGAATTCTGAATGTCCGCTAATCTCGGTTTTCATGACGCGTTCCATTTTCAGTGGTGCGGATGCTCCGCAACTTCGAGTCTCCCTACATAACGCAACAAAGCGCCAACCGCAAATCCGCTGCCGACGGTGTCTTTCACAAGATCATCATCAAAAAGATCGTTTGGGACCCGAGAATCGAGGAATCTCTGCTGGACGATCCGGGTGCTGTTCGATTGCTCTATTTGCAGGTTTGAAGCTTCTGAAGAAACGCCTCACAATCAAGTTTTAGGCCAAGTCAGACCTTCAGAATGGACACATGACGATGGCTCCTCAAGCCCTGGAAAGACTGAAAATGCTCGAAGTTCAGGAGAGCTTTGTCCAGTATATTCGTCTCTGCCATCTACAACCCAACTACAGCTACGAACTGCTTCTACCTGTGGTAGCCGACTATCCGAAGATGGGAACCGCTTGTAAGCTGAAAATCGGCCGGCGAACTATCGTCTTGGAGTACGAGAACGAGCTCAGCCATCCTGGCTACATTCAAGCCGTCTTCCGTGCTGTCCGAATCCGCATTTGGAGAATCACACACACGCCAACGGATTCCACCTCCGTTCCATCGATTTTTGAGTTTCACTACCTCGTGAGTCACCAACAGCAGCGATTCGATTGGATTCGGCTGAACACGGACCAGTGCATCATTCTGTCGCAGTTGTTCCAGACAATCAGCTCGGAGATTCTTCTAGAACACAAGGGCCAGGTAATTGACCTCGATTCTCACTCTTTTAATCCGAAATCGACGTTTGCAGCCACCAGAAGAGACGTACAAGTTTGATGACGACATTACCAACAAGGCAAGTGATCTTCTCGAAGCATCGAAGGCGAGTTCTATCATCAACGCCGATGACAACACCGTGAAGGACCTCAATCTGCTCAGCGACGGCTACGACTCTTTTGAAGACGTCTTCATGATGATTTCTGTAAACTACCGTCTTCCATTCGTTTCTAGTTGAATTTTCTAGGACGCATTACCCCGACTTCGCGAAGGCGGACCGCTCAACATTACAAACGACGACTTATAGTCGTTGTTTCGGACGCAGAGCAAGCATAATCTGTAATTTAGCCATAATATGTATTTATTCGAGATTTCGGTGATGGTTCTCAGTCCTGTGCCAGTTACTTTGCATATCCTAATGCATTTATGCGTGAATCTGATAAATTTTTAGTTTCAAAAGGAAAATTGGGACTTTGAAAGGCGACGCTGACTCCTCTTGTAAGCGGTGCACGAAGCTCGGGAAGATTGACTCGAAATCAATTGGGCTCTGCCCTCCTGTTCCGGTTTTTGCCGATTTGCTTTAGGCTCATTTTGGGACCAAATTTACTCTCGTTTTCTATCAAATTTGTATTTGCAGAATTCGTTCGGTTTTATTCAAATGCGGAAAATCTTGAATTCACATATGACGCGTGTTGCCCATGTTGATTCCGGAAGCGTTGGCGCCCTTGTTGGAACCCATCTGAAGGCCAATGATCGCGTCTCCAGCGCGCAGTTGGCTCTCGCTCCAATTGCGCTTCTCGCCTTCGGCTTCCTTGGGTCCTGAAATCTCGATTTTTGGTTTGGAACGGCCGGAATAGTTGATCCTACCGAGCCCACGTTTTCCGAAGAGCTTCTCGCTCTTGCGGGCGAGCGAACTGAGGCACACGAGCACTGCGTTCGGGTCCTGCGCCTCGTAGAGGTCGGCGGTCTGGAAGATCTCCGACTTGTCCATGTGCTTCATGGCGAAATTGAGGAAGAAGGAGATGTTCTCCATCTGCTTGAACGCCATCGCGCTCTCGTTGACTTTGCGAACGGCTCCGGGGGAGAGCGAGTTCGCCAATCTGCAAACTCCGCGTTATGGCACCACATTCATTGATGACTACAGTAACCTGCAAAGCAATTTTCCGTCCTTCAGAAGCGCGTTGAAGTTATCAACGTTGCCAGAGGTGTTGATCGGCTCGCCGGTGATGAAGGCGACCCACTGGAGAATCTGGTTGGCCAGGACCTCGTCGTACTTCGAGTGGATCTTGCGCTGAGCCTCGAGGGCGATGCCGGATTTGGTAGCACGGTCAGCGGACATTCTGAAAAGAGCGAATCGAATCGATAGAGCGCCGCCAGTCGCGACGGAGACGCTTTGAAGAATGAATTCGCTATCGACGGGCCTGGGCAGAGGCGCGATGGGGTGATTCAGCGCGCCGAGGGGTCGACCGGGAGCGTGACGTGTTTACATAGGCCGGAATAGAGAATGGAATGCCCCTGTACGTCAATGAGTCAGTGCGGAGATGATAACGACGTGTGAATCAACTGTTTCAAGGTGCGACGGAACGGAAATGGGACGCAGTACAGTGAGAATGCGTGGAATTCGGCGTCAGAGGGGTCGCGAGCACATGAAAATGAGTTTTTGTACTCAAATCGGTGACAACCGTTTTTCAGGCTGAATTCCGATTCTGTAGCGATGAGATTATTTTACCACCATGTTATCATGAAACAAAAAATTGATCGCACCGAGCAGGATTCGAACCTACGCGGGCAGAGCCCAATTGATTTCTAGTCAATCTCCTTAACCACTCGGACATCGGTGCACGTCTTCTTGAAGTGGGAGTCGCCACTATGTCCTGATAGAATTCTATACAAAACTACAACGAGTTTCCCCAGTAATCGCATTCATTTGCGGTGATCGCCATGTATTGGAACGTATATGAAACCGGAGACCCGTCACTAGTCCTATAAACATGAGAAAACAAAACGAATAATGCAAAGAACCAGAACGACATGTTTATAACAATGTGTGTGTACAAAAATTAATGAAAAATGAGCAAAGCGAATTAATTAGAGGCCCAAACGCTTCGACAACGATATAATTTCGCAAATGACTTCAGAAGGAAACAACGGTGGAAGGGGAGTAGGCGTATGAGCATAGATCAGGTAGCGAACCAGGCAATCCAAAGCACCAGACCTGAAACAATGCGTTTTAGAGAATTTTAACAGAAGAAATAGGAAACTTACGAGCAGTTCAAATGAAAGCGGTTGGCACCCTCATTCTGCTGCATGGCTTCTTTGATCTTCGGCGCCAGCTTAGCGATCTCTCGTGCGCAGTTGTGTTCCGTGTTCGATTGGCTCACGAAGCACACAGTCAACGGACTGATGGTCGCGCAAGTTTCAGCGACAATGGTGAACTCGGCAGGATCGCTGGATGGCTTCGAGATGGTCATCTTCTTAAAGTCAAGATGAAGGCGTGAGGCGGGCGCACCTTCTTTCTCGCGGTTTGGGCGCTCCATCGCGATCTGGAAGAAAACATTTACAGTCGGCGTGAGAAGGATTTCCAATAACGCAGAAAATGCGGCCGCAAACACAATCAAAGACAGCCAGCACGCACGACGCATCAAATACATATCAGCCAAAGTCAGCGAATCGGAGTTTCTCATGCCTGCCGTACGCGAGCGAGAGACTTCTGCAAAATTGCAAAATTCATCGATAAAATTCGCACGTTCGAACTCACGCGCATGCACCCCGCGCGCTGCGATTTTGGCGCGCAATATTTCGCGCTTTTTGCGCTGGTGCTAGCAACGATAATCGTCGATGCCTTCGCACAAGCGATGCGGTCAAACCCCAACAGCAACCCATTCATTTACAGGCTTGGCAAAGCAGGCAGCTAATCTTTCGTTTGTTTCAGAACCGCGATGCTTCCCGCCACCTCTCTCTGCATCCAGTTTCGGCGTCTGCATACCCAGTGGAAGTACGGACCCATTGCGGACCTCTCGAAGGAAGCAGAAAAGCGGCTCCTGCAATTTCGATGCAAACGATACGACGGAGTTCCAGATCTGGTGGTGAGTTGTCCGCTATTAGCACAGCAAACGTTAATTCGTCTCTTCAATTCAGGTTTACGCGGACAGCTCGCTCGTCCGGTACAATAAATCGAGATTGAGCTCCACCGGCATCGCGTTTTTGGTCCACGACAGCCCGTTCAAGCACATGCGCTGCCTCCTGGACGTTTCCCAGCACAACAGCGGATTCGGCGAGATTCGCGCAGCCGCTGAGGCGCTGTCACAGATCATGTGGTTGCGTGTATACCAGGGACAACGTGTGATCTTACGAATGGACTACGAATGCACCGTGCTCGCAATGAGGCGCCCCTGCAATCCCTTCACGGAGTTCAACGCAGAACATGCGGCGTTGTACCGCATTGCGGAGACATTCCCGCGGGGCGTCCTCTTCCAGCACTACTACTCGCACAACGGGCATCTGCCGAACGAACAAGTCGACCAGATGGCATTCACGGCCGCATGGAGTCATCCTCAGCTCCTTCCGTACTTTCGCTACGCATATAAACAGAAACATCGATCGGATAAGAGGCCCGAACGTGGAATCGAAACGTTGGTGCTCCCGAAACCGTTGGTGGTGGAACCGAGCGGCATAATGTCACCTCTCAGCGCAGCCGGACTGCCGCATGAAGTATCTCTGTTCTCATAACTCATTATCTGAAAATAAATTATTTTATTGAATTGATTGCAAGGAATTGTGTGCCACGCAACGCAGCTGTGCGATCGTATGACAATCCGGATGATTCACAGCGCAATGAACAGAAGCTTCGTTTCGATCTGGGATGACGAGTCAGCCAGCCGGGTGGCTTGACATGGGCTGACGGTGATTGTTCTCTACGGTCTCCAGCCCTCAAACTGGTGTAAGTAATGAGTGTGTTGAAGTTAATTTCGCTGTTTTTCAGACTCGACGGTGAATTCAAGAGAAATCTCGCACTGGTACGAATATCTTCGCATCTACAGTTCCGTCGGAAAAAAATTCGTCGCACCGAGCAGGATTCGAACCTACGCGGGCAAAGCCCAATTGATTTCTAGTCAATCTCCTTAACCACTCGGACATCGGTGCATGTCTTCTTGAAGTGCAAGTTGCAACTATGTCCTGACTAAATTCAATCGAAACTACGATTTATCTACAGTAATCCTATGGACATATAACTGTGGAATAGATTCGTCGGTTTCCACTTTTCCGTCCATCACAACACGCCCGTCGGCCACTTTTTCCACGTCTCTTGCAAACTCGAGAGGGGCTACAGTAGCTGGATAGGTCAAATTCCTCGTTTTCGGCGCGTTTTTTGTCCACTCCGCAGGTTCAGCCTTGGAGACGATGACAAAAAATAAATTTGTGACCGCGACAACGATTCCTGAGACGAGGAATATCGTCGACCACTAAACGGAGCACAATTTAGATGGATTACGGTAGTTTTGGGTCTTGCCTCTGAGTGAGAGTTGTCTGGAGCCAATCCGGCCACGAAGGGCGGCAGCAACAGGACCAGCAAGCTGTTGATGATGTTCAGGATCGACATCACAAAGTGAACATGCTGACACGCGACGAGTTGACCGCTTTTCATCGTCGCTACCGTAGTTATGCCGCTGGAGTTGATGGCGAGCGTGTAGCAGACGAAGGCGGCCGTGGCGGCGGATTCGTGGAGGAACGACATGACGAGGAGGCAGAGCGCCATTTGGCCTTGGGAGAGGAAGGTGAAGAAGACGATGCGCACGCGCTGGCTGACGCAGGACGAGTAGTCGCTGATGGGTCCTGACACGATTTTCGAGATTGCGGCGATGATGTAGGGAAAAGCTCCGGCCATTCCGGCGCTCGAGACTTCGAAATGAAGGACCTGGAACGGAGTGATTGCATCTACCGTAGTTTCGCAGGCTCTATTGTGAGCTACAGTACTCGCTAGTGAGTAATCTCAGCCCAATTCCACCTCTACCGTATCCCCACTGCGCCTCACCTTGTTCAAATAGGTCGGGCCGAACTGCACGAACAGATTGTAGCCGAGGCCAGCGCCGATGTACGAAATCCAGACGCCCCAGATGGGGAAACTGGTGAAGATCGCCCTGTACGGTATCGCCTGTCCCTCAGAGCCCGATTTCTGCTTTCCTTCTTGAATTACGGCCAGTTCGGAGACGCTCACACAGCTAAAAATAAAAATATTGAAATGTTTCACATGATCCGAGATTTACTCATGGTCCTGAGGCGAATTCCTGTAGAACAAGTAGAACAGCGTGAAGAAGACGTAAGTGATGCCGGCGTGGAGGTAGAACGCCGCTTGCCAGCCTAACGATGATGTGCAGAGCTCCCCAGCTACGGGCATCGTGAAAATGGCGGCAAACTGGAAAATTCCGACGTTCGGTCAGTTCATTTATGTGCGAATAGCGTCTACCTGAACGCACGTACTGAGCAGAGCCATGAAGAGCCGGCCTGTTTGGTGGGAGACCAACTCGTTGTGAAGGTCCCCATCGCTGGGAAGATGATCGCCATTGCAAAGCCCTAGAATACCGTAATCCGTCACCAGACGCTCGTTGGTAAATGTCTACCTCGAAAAAGCGCGCAACAAGAAGGAAACCGTAACCGAGAGAGGCGGCCAGAGGCAGGAGTACGGTAGCTGTTGCGCTGATGAAGCCAAAAAGTGAGAACATGCGTCTAGAGAGGATACTGTAGCTTTAATGAAGGATCTGCAACTTACCGCATGCCAACTTTGGCGCCAAATTTCATCACCGGAATCGTGCCGACCAGATTTCCAATCGCTATGACGGAGAACAACCACGATCGCTGCGTTGTAGTGAAGGAATACTTTGTTGATTCTAAAGAGGAAATGTCACACGTTCAGTTTAATTTTCAAAACTCACCGTTTTCCACCAAATCAGTGCCGTTACCGTACTCAGCAGGCTCATCAGTCATGCAAATAATGGTGAAATTGAGAACAATCGTGTTGCTGACGATGACCGACAAACAAAGCGTCGCGATCAGGAGAATCACAAAGCGAGTTTGATTAAAAAACCGAAAATCTGGAAGGAGAGACATTCTGGGACTGATTGTGAGGGTGATTCTGGCGCTTCTATATGAGAAAACCGCGATCGACCGCCCTCAGAGGGAACTACAAACTCCAATTTCGGGATTTAGCCGGTTCGCGCGTCAAATTCAAAAAAGATCACTTTTCAGCTCCGCTTTGTGTTGCGTTGAGCGCCCTCGTAATGCGAGTGCGGCTGGATTTCAACATTTTTGGCGCGAAACGATTAGAGTTCGACAATACAGGTGGTTTGTGAAGTTTATAGGCCTGGAATTTGACTCTTTTGGCTTACTCATTCTGGACATATGAAAATTGATGATTTGGCCACTACAAGAACGAGAAAACGATGAAAATAGTCCTGAAGCGAATCAGAGCAAAAAACAAAAAAATCGTCGCACCGAGCAGGATTCGAACCTACGCGGGCAGAGCCCAATTGATTTCTAGTCAATCTCCTTAACCACTCGGACATCGGTGCACAGAAACTGTTGCAGGTCGCTCCAGCTATACTCAAAGAGTCCTGACAATTCAAAATATTTGGTATTTCTCTTCTTGGTCTGCGTTCACATGCGCTCTTCGGAAGTCAACAGCGCCTTTTCACCCGCTTTCTGGCACTAATCTGCCCACAAAACGCAAGTACGTGTACAATTCCCACACGGAATGTCATTTAAAAACACCTTCAGAACGCCGCCAACCGGCGTTCAATGACCACAGAGGCTTACGCGATCGGCGCTCTCTACATCGCGCTCTCAGTCCTCTTTGTGCCCGTTTACCTGCGAATAATCTATGTAAGAGGCGGCCGTTGGCGGTCGTTTTTGAGCGAAATCTTGACTTTCAGGTCTTCCTACGCAATCGAAAGTACAGATCCGCGAAATGCTTCCAAATCATGATCCAAATCGGCCTCGTTCAATGCACAATGGGTCTATCGTTCGTTCTGCAGGGGATTTCGGTGCTTCTAGGCGACGACCCGATTGGAATCGCGTCTGTTGCCGTTGAAGTCCTCTCTTCGTGCTTTCGCATCGAAACTGGACTCAATTTTGTCCTCGCTTTGGACCGATTTGTGATCGTTTGTGACGTGAAATGCCCTCCGTTTGCTCTCAATGTGAGCGAGACTCTTTTGGCGGCTTATAATGCACTCTTTAGGCGTTATCCCTGCTTGTGTGGCTCTATGGATTGATCCAATTCGGCTTCTTCAGCTCTCCGCTCGCTTCTCTTCGCTTTTCGCCCTCGAAATTCATCGCAATTTACGATTATTCTCTTCTCTACTCGAAGATTCTCGAACAAACCGGGTTGTACTACTCGTGGGTGCTCTCCTTCCTCACTCTGCTCGTCTACGTGGTCATCGTCCTCTACCTTCTTCATCAGCAAACGCGGCTCATCAGCGTCTCCGCCAACTTCCGCCAGAAGATGATCCTCATTCAGGCGCTCATTCGCTTTGTTTCCGGCGCCGCGATCACCGTTCTCTTCCACATTATCCCCCGACTGCTGAGTCCATCAATCTGGATTACTGTAGGCATAATCACCGGCTACGAATTGAATCATTTGCTCCTCCCGGTATTGCTCTACGTTGTCTGCAATGGGTTTGTTCTGGAAAGTGAGCTGCAGTGGTCATCAGTTCGGTTTAGGAGTCTGCGGAAGGAGTTTTTCGGCAAAGAAGCTCAATCGGATACTGTAAAGGTGCAATCAATAACTCCTGTCAATGCAACTCGGCAATAAAGAGCGTGTAGCAGCAATCGAAGCATTTTATTCCCTGATTCTAGTTCCAATGAGCACACGATAATCACAAATTCATCCAGAACTTGATAGAACAAACGCTATGAGTAATATTCCGCACAGTCATTCCTATTTTGACCCCATCTGGGCGTTTCCATTCAAGAGGCATTTGTGTAGAAGTCTGCCAATCTCTCTTGAAGTCGTTCAACGCAGATTTTTCGAAGGAGAAGTTGAAGTGATACTCCTGCGCCTGAGTGACCGGTTTCTGGAACATCGCTTCAAGAAAGTCCAGGTCGAATTCTGCGTTGTCAACGTCGATATTCAGATTTTGCCACTCTTTGTTAAGGGCGGCGTCCCTCACCGCCTCCTTCAATGCAGGCGAACAGGTGGCTCCATGAACATCCAGGTCCTTCAATAATTCGGACGGCACGTGAGGCAGAAGGAAGTTTGAAACTGGAAAGTCATAAGAAGTAATTTGAGCGAAGGCAGAGTGTTCGTAGATCGAAAGCAGCTTCAACAGGTCGTCCTGTGGCCACTTTGTGGTGTCATCCACAGAGAGGCTCGCCATATTCACACATGGAAGCGAGTAATTGATGATTTCCAGAATCTCTTCGAACGAAGACTTGTTTGGATGGGGTGAATCGTATAGGCTAACACCCATTATTCGTATATCTCTTCTGTCCAGTTTTTTCAGCTCGCGAAAGGTAATCCAAACGCTTCTTTGCTGGAAAGCGTACCACCAACCATCTTCATCCGTGTAGTTTAAATACAACGCGCAGTTCTGCCGCTTTTTGCCTTCGTCCACAGCTGCGGTTCGCCAGATTCCGCTCGAAAATCCCTTTTCGATTGACGAAGGCGTCTCAAGAGTTGCGGCAACGGCGCTGCAGAAGGCGAAGGGCACGGCGTTCATTGTTTTGTGGCTGTCGGTCTGAATTGAGATGCAGATGCCTAAATAGAATTTAAAGCAATGCTGTGATGGTTTCCTCCTTCTGTTTTGCATTGCTTCTCATCTCGACTGCTGAGTCCATCAATCTGGATTACTGTAGGCATAATCACCGGCTACGAATTGAATCATTTGCTCCTCCCGGTGTTGCTCTACGTTGTCTGCAATGAGTTTGCTTTTGAAAGTGAGCTGCAGAGCAACTCGGCAATAAAGAGCGTGTAGCAGCAATTGAGGCCTCACATGTAGTGACATTTTATTCCACAATTCATTTCCAACGAGCACACGATAATCAATTCTTCCAAAAGGTAATAGAACAAACGTTCTGGGAAATATTCCACGCATTAATTTCTATTTTGACCCCATCTGGGCGTTTCCATTCAAGGCGCGTTCTTGTAGAAGTCCGCCAATCTCTCTTGAATTTCTTCAACGCAGATTTTTTAAAAGAGAAGTAGAAGTGATACTCCTCCTGCTCCTGAGTAACCGGTTTCTGGAACAGCGCTTCAAGGAAGTCCAGGTCGATTTTTGCGTCACAAACGCGGAAATCCAGATGTTTCCACTGTTTGTGAAGGGCGGCGTCCCTCACCGCCTCCTTTAACGAAAGCGAACAGGCGGCTCCATCTATCGACACGTTCTTTAAAAGATCGGAAGTCAAGTGAGGCAGCAGGAAGTCTAAAAGTAGCGAGGGATTGTAACGGGTGCAAATTCGAACAAAAGCAGAGTGTTTGTAGATCGAAAGCAGCTCCAACAGGTCGTTCTGTGGCCAGTTCTTGTTTTCATCCACAAAGAGGGTCGCCGCACTCACGCATGGAAGCGTGTAGTTGGCAATTTCCCGGATCTCTTCGAATGAAGACCATACAGAACCTGTTACCTTGCACGCAGAAACGTTTTCAATTCGGAGATCTCTTCTGTTTAGTTCTTTCAGCTTCAAAAAGGTAATCGCAGAGCCTCCTTGCCAAATGCCGTACGACCAACCAGCTCCTTCCCTGTAGTTGATGCATATACCGCAGTTCTGCCGCCTCCTGTCGTCGTCCACAGCTGCGGTCCGCCAGATTCTGCTCGAAATTCGTTCTCCGATTGACGAAGGCGTTCGAAGAGTTGCGGCAACGGCGCTGCAGAAGGCGAAGGGCACGGCGTCCATTGTTTTGGTAGCGAGTGTGGGTCTGAAATGAGGTGCAGTGCGTGCAGTAAATATAGTTTAGAGCAACGCCGTGGTGGTTTCCTCCTTCTGTTTCGCATCGCTTTGCATCCGCACTTGGCTGCTTCTGCATCCGTGTCTTGAAAACCGTTTGTAAGCTTCGGCGGTCAGCAATCGGTTTCTTAAATTGAACTTGAAGACTGTAACGAGTCTGATATTCACTACTGCGCAATTTCACGCCTATTTACGCGATCGCTTCTTGTGTTCGGCAGAGCTAGGTTCTCCCAGCAGCGCCGCTCACATGAAACTCACACGTTCGGTCTGCAGCAGCCGAGCAGACGTGCTCACATGTTTCACAGTGAAGGAGGGGTGAGCAAAGATAAGTATGATTGGTTCTTGCATCATTCTGACTGTTTTCTACGTGCAGAATTACTCGAGGGGCGAAATTGACAGCAAAAACCAACTCCCAAACATATCTGACGCACACAGAGGCCGCAAAGAACGTTCTCGGCGCTACCGTAACCAGAGACGTGTCCACATGAACGGCACGCAACGGGAATTCCTTAGATACCAACAGAACGTGTGGTTAGGTGCAAACGGACTTTGTTCGGCTAGCGCAGAGCTCCGCTGCGCCGAAAGAGGGATTTTGAAGGACAATAGAGCGCTTTGTGTTGGGATTACGGTAGCTGCGAGCAGAAAGGACCGATTTTGCTGGATTGATGGATGTAGTGAGACGTTTTCAGGCTGTTGGCGTACTGTAAGCCACAGATCGAGATGCGCCAACGTTGCAGATCTCCTCATTACGGTAGTGAGGACGCTCCACTCGCAGAACACGAGTTCTGCGGAATCGTTCGATGGAAATTGCCCTCTGGGTCTCCGTGGCGGGGAAGACTCATTTCCAAGACGTACTTTGAACTTCCGCAGTCGCCGGTGCTCCCCCAAAGTCAAACAAAGGAGGAAAGGAGCGTCGGGGACAACAATTCCCTTCGGGCACGTGTTCCCCGGCGGCCGCCGCGCTTATCAGTCGCTTTTCAACAGATCTGAACGTCGTTCGCGTACAGGCTCCTCTGGGCCTGAGGAAGAACCCCACGAGGGTGACATGCTGCGAGAGAACGCTGCAATTCGGGGTTACGGTAGCCGACGGAACTACAGTCGAGTTGTTGTTCGTCGCTCGCTTCGCGGGGAAGCGGAAAGCGCGCAAGCTGAAGACTTCGCCCTTTGGACCGCCGAACAAGGCGACTACAGACTCGCTGATTACCGTAATCGCGCACACGTGTTTGTAGTTGCACCGGATAGAAGCGCAGTCGCCACTTTTTGAAGTTTGAACGTTTTCTGAGCGAAGAATGTGTCTGTGGTCGTTCGGTCAAGATCAATATTTGTATCCTCGGGCTGCTAGGGTCTCTGAACGGGGCTCTGGTCTTACCGAAGAACATCTCCCGAGTGACTGCAGCACAGATCTCACTACAAATCGTGTACTTTGACGGACCTTTTGGGAGATTGGACTGTTTGAAATCAGTTTCACAATCGCAGAAAGTACAAAAGCAGATGAATCAGCGGCTGAAGCGGCTACAGTTGCTGTATCCGGGGTGCACGATGGAATTGAGCGCCTGAGGTATTCATCCTTGTTTATTGTGCGAATCTCCGCTGCAATTCAAACTCAGCTCGTAGCGATCAAGTTGATCTACCAGGCAAGCCGCTCAATGACTTCCCCGCGCTGTTCAAGCCGCCGGTTCGCTGCAAATCGCGCCCAAAATAGAAAGCAAACGGTGTTTGTGGATTCGATGCTTCAACACCGCAAATCCGCTTTACCGGATCACTCGCAATCAGCTTTAGGCTAACGCGCGTTAATCGTAGGCTCTGCAGCCCCAGTCTCCCCGCTCCAATCCTCTAATTTTGCCTGATTCTCTGGAAAGCTCTGTGAGTGGATGCGGCTTCGCTTTTTGCACTTTGTACCGCACACTCGCCGCTTCTATTACGGTATTGAGAAACAAGCACACGCGACTTTAGTTGTTGCATCGCCGCACGATGAATCATCGCCTTTTGGCGTTTGAGTGTTCTCTGAGTCGTTTGGAAGTCTTGGTTTGCGGAGATTGGAAGATCGCCAGGTCAGCCTGCAGAGACAGGACCGAAAATCCATCCTTTGAGCTCTCCAGAACCCGAGAGGGCGATGCAGAGCGACTCGTAAACCCAAATCTGAAGCTAAAAGTCACGATTTCACCCTCATCCGACCCATCCCACAGTCCCCACCTCAGAGGCGTCTATTCCCTCAACTCACCGTCACTCTCAGAACGCGCTGCGTACCTTTTTGCACCGAGCAAAGTCCATGTGAACCAAAACCGCACCCTTTGTTTGTCTCCAAGCATCACGCTGATGCAAAAACTCGTGCCGATCATGTGGACAAAGCGGGGAATTCCCCGCGCGGTCTGAGTGCGGAAAGAGGACAGAGCCGGCCGGCCGTCCTGGGGCTCGTGGCTCTCGCTCAGACGTGAGAATCGAGAACTAAATGGGTTTGTGTAACAAACAAACCCCCGGCCGCCTGCTACGTGCAGAAATTCTGTTTTGATCCGGAGTGTCAGCGGTTGGGTCGGTACGCGAGTCGTTCAAATGTCAGAGCGACACGTGATTTTCAAGGTTTCAGGTGTTGGGGAGCACGTTGTCGCGTAGATTACGCAGATCGGGGATGGAAATGCGATGCAGCTGCGATTTGAGCTCTCGAACACTTGATCTCCAGCTTTCTTGGTCTTAGCAGGAAGGCTTTTCAGCTCAATCTGGCTTTTCACCAGATAAACCAGCTTAACCGAAGCTCTTAGCTTTAAATCTCGGAAAAATCTGACATTTTTGAAGCGAAAACATTGGATTTTGTGGGTGCAAAGCGTTCTGGAATGTTTGGAAGTCAGTTGTTCAATTGTGTCACGATTGGCGCCCCATTAGAGGCACATTCTTCGCTCAGAAAACGTTCAAACTTCAAAAAGTGGCGACTGCGCTTCTATCCGGTGCAACTACAAACACGTGTGCGCGATTACGGTAATCAGCGAATTCTGTAGCCGCCTTGTTCGGCGGTCCAAAGGGCGAAGTCTTCAGCTTGCGCGCTTTCCGCTTCCCCGCGAAGCGAGCGACGAACAACAACTCGACTGTAGTTCCGCCGGCTACCGTAATCCCGAATTGCAGCGTTCTCTCGCAGCATGTCTCCCTCGTGGGATTCTTCTTCAGAGCCTGTGCTTGAACGTCGTTCAGATCTGTTGAAAAGCGACTGATAAGCGCGGCGGCGGCCGGGGAACACGTGCCCGAAGGGAATTGTTGTCCCCGACGCTCCTTTCCTCCTTTGTTTGACTTTGGGGGAGCACCGGCGACTGCGGAAGTTCAAAGTACGTCTTGGAAATGAGTCTTCCCGCCACGGAGACCCAGAGGGCAATTTCCATCGAACGATTCCGCAGAACTCGTGTTCTGCGAGTGGAGCGTCCTCACTACCGTAATGAGGAGATCTGCAACGTTGGCGCATCTCGATCTGTGGATTACTGTACCCTAACAGCCTGAAAACACCCATTGCGCCCATCAGTCACGCAAAATAGCTCCTTTCAGCTCTCGGCTACCGTAACCCTCGCACAAAGCGCTCTATTGTCCTTCAAAATCCCTCTTTCGGCGCAGCGGAGCTCTGCGCTAGCCGAACAAAGTCCGTTTGCACCTAACCACACGTTCTGTTGGTATCTAAGGAATTCCCGTTGCGTGCCGTTCATGTGGACACGTCTCTGGTTACGGTAGCGCCGAGAACGTTCTTTGCGGCCTTTACTCTTTAAGGGATTTCGCTTTTTATCCACCATTAACCAAAAAGAGCCTAATTCCTCGTTTTTATGCTCTGACCACGAAATCCTCCTCCCCGGAGACCTCTTAAAGCACTCGATTCGTCTTGCAAATTGAATTCGACTCGTGCCAACGTGTTCTTCGCGGAGAACGCGTGTAAAAGCGCGAATAATCTCGTTTTTGCGCTTCGTCGTCGGTCGGCCCGCGCCTAGAACGACTAAATCAATTTCTGCACGTTTTGCAACGCTGCAAAGGATTTGCAGCAAGTGTAAGAAGTCAAAGGGTCGCTTTTTGCGGTGAAAAAGAGGTGAAAAATGAGGATTGTCTGGCGGAGAGGTTCTAAGAGGCTGAAATTAATGACTGAAATGCGCGATCCTGGCACGATTAGCTGGAGAAAGCGATCTCGGAGAGCAATAGCAAGAATATTTGAGAAAATTTTGTTTAAATTTGGGTTTTTTGGGTTCACAATGCACCCCCGAGACCCACTTCTACGTCATCGCACCTCTCGCTCGCCCCCACGATCGCCTGTTTACTCCTCGTTCATCGCAACATCTGCTCGGCACAAAGTTCTTCCAGCAGCTCTTCGCTCACATGAAACTCACACGTTCACTTCATTTTTCGCTGCGGGAGCCCCGCTACTCGTGTGTGTGTGTGCTCGCATGGACTTTGTTCCAGCCGGCGACGGGCAAAGACTGACGCGCCTTCACGAATTGTTTATCAGCGGCGGTTGCGCCGAACGACGATTTCCGGTGCTTCGCATGTGTGTTTCACATTCTTCAAGTGCGCTGCACGTCCTGACGGCGCAAACATGTTTTCTCGTGCCATGCGGACTGACGTCGTCGAACAACGAACGGACACACACGAAGAGTAGTGTGCTGGAACAACAAACACGCACTTGAGTTCTGCTGAGGAGGACCTTTGCGATGTAATCGAATTGAACTGCTTGAGCACCTGTGCACCGATGTCCGAGCGGTTAAGGAGATTGACTCGAAATCAATAGGGCTCTGCCCGCGTAGGTTCGAATCCTGCTCGGTGCGACGAATTTTTTGTTTTTTGATTTTCCTTCCAAAACCTTTTTTTCTTCCGTTCCACGATGTAATTGGCGCCCCAAGTGCTCCAAGATTGATCTCTGAGATGTTTATCACCGCCTGCAACAGCTCCTGCCCGCTTCCGCCGTCTGCTGTTACACAAAACGACAAAACGACGTGAAATCGCGCTCGTGGATCTCGTAAACATATTCATCACCTTTGTCCTCGGGCTGCACGGTGCCGCCGCTGACCACTTTTTAGGCTTGCACCACCACGATTACACACTTCCCCGTTCCTTCTTTCCGCATTCCGCGTGCAACTTCTACGCACCAAGACTCTGTGACTGCTGCTGCCAGGCTGCAGCGAGCGCGCGCGCTCATTAGCCATGCATACACCGCCTTCCGTGCACTTTGGGTTTCCTGGAAACGCGAAACTCGTCTGTCTGCTCTCTGAGGTGAGCGGACACGCCAGCGCCAGGCAATCCCTTAAGCAGTTGTGCAGAGAACGCTCAAAGTCCTCGTGGTCGGCGCAGATTTTACGATAAAAGTGGTCCCGAGACGATTTGGAGACGAGTAAACAAGAAACGAAAAATTCACAATTTCAAGCGGAGTCGAACCTGAGACGCCTTTTCATACCTATGCGGACAGAGCAGCCATGCAGTCGTGTTCCAAAAGGGTCAAAATGTCACTTTGGACTTCGCTCTGCAACTACGGTACAAAGGTGAACGCGTACACAACGTGCACGCCAACACAGACAGACCGCTCGATCGGTACTTTGAACCCGATGATCTGAGTCGCGTGGTCTCGCGTCTCGCCTCGTTCGCGATCGCTACAATCTTCTCCGATCTCATCGCCGATTCCCCGAAGACGCGCACACGTGGTTCTCTCGCCTACCACGTCGCCAGCGGGTGCGCCGACAGCGTTGTGCGTACTTTGATCCCTTAACCAAACCCCAAATGGCTGTTTACTAATGTCCGCCGCGGTCGCTGGTCGGAAAAGGTCTTGAAACGGGGAGTTTTGCGTTGAAATTGATGAAATCAGAAAGTGCAAAATAATAAAAAATTTGTCGCACCGAGCAGGATTCGAACCTACGCGGGCAGAGCCCAATTGATTTCTAGTCAATCTCCTTAACCACTCGGACATCGGTGTTTTTTTATTTGACATTTGACACTTTGTCTATATCCTGAGGAAGTTTGCTTTTCAAATGGCTTTCGTTGTTCCCCGGCAATCGCAATCTGCGAATCTTTGATTCGATTTGGAGAATTTGTACCGTTGTTTTCCCGTATATGCAACCAAAACTACAAATTTTTGTTTTGTTTCAGCGAAAATATGTGACAAGTCATGCTAATTGGGATACAAGATGATTCAAAACATTGTTTTCCAACATTCAACACATATGCCACCTGGGCTGCCGTGTTCACAGTGCGCTTGTACGCGAGTGGCTAAAGCGTCTGTCTACAAAACGGTCTGTTTCGACTCCATTGGTTCGATTCCCGCAGGGAGCAGCGAATTTTTTATTTTCCTTAATTGCACTACAAATCATCTAGAAATATTTTTAGCACTTTGAAAACCGGAATTTTCGTCTCGGGACCCAAAATACACACGACCGGTCAGCGTTTCTGCGCGCAGCGTCTTATGAGCGAGTGCTGATACCGCATTTCGTGCGATTGCATCAGCCTTAGGGGCACAATCACACTCTGTTTTCCTGCCGCCGCCGCTGCTTCCCATGTGCGCTATCACGTGTCAATTCCACTTCCGCGAGGTCAGAGAACGTCGTCGTCTGCGGCGCTGTCGTTGCTGCTGTGATAAGGGTACACATAAACAGGGGGTGGATGGATTACGGTAGTCTCAGCTGTTATGTGGCCTTGTTTTGAAGGTGAGCGCACATGCTACGGGCAATCTGTCTAGTCTTAGTCCTTAAAACACTTGCTTTTAGTTCATTGCGCTTGTTTTACGGTCATTTGCGCGCTGTTCAGGGGTGTTTACGCGAAAATTGCCTTAACTACGTTCACATCGGAATAAAACAAGGACAAATTGGTGCAAACAACGATTCGCCGACCTGATTTGAAAGTGTTTCATTCGAAAACTGCACGTAGAAGGTCATCTGACGTTAAATCGTGTCTTAAAGAAGAGTCGCTGGTGGTCCGGTCGGCGTATAGCCGCACTTTACGTGCAGAATTAGCGTGCGTGAACGGCTGAATGGCTAAGAAGCTTGACTAAAAGTCGACCGACCCTTGGTTCGAGTCCCACTCCAAGCAATCAATTTTTTATTCTGTCATAAAACCGCTGTAGGACCGTTTTTTGGCCGCTGCAGAGCCCCCAAAAACAAACATTTCTGTTGCTCACTTCTCCCCCCGCTGCATCCAACGAACCCCAACCGACGAACGCGCCGTGCCATGATGTGACAAACAAAAACAACGTGCTCGTTTTAACGTGTTTTTGTTGTGCGTAATAACAGAGCCACAGATCACCGCCGCCATCGCCGCCAACACAGCAGCCAGCCCGCCACCCTCTGCCTGCTGCTGTTGCTGCTGCTGATGGCGCTAATCTTCGCCTATTTTCTCCCTTTTGTACGCGAGCGATGGTACTTGCCGCGATCTTTGGCGCGTGTAAACATCGAGGGCAATTTGTAGACTCTTCTTTGGTGCTTCTGGCTCCTGGAACGATAAAAGAACGCGCTTCAAAATGGTCGGAAAATGAATTTAAGAAAAATAAAAAAATGATCGCACCGAGCAGGATTCGAACCTACGCGGGCAGAGCCCAATTGATTTCGAGTCAATCTCCTTAACCACTCGGACATCGGTGCACAGCTAGGCTTAGCAGTCAGTTTCGCTTATATCTCGGTCCTTTATTCAGAAATCAACGAATATTTTGATGCTGTCGTAGGTTACTGTAGCCACTCTGATTTGGCGCTCTGACTCACAACACAAAAGGTCTGTGAGGCGGATTGCAAACCAGTCGCACGCGCTACAATGACGAATCTCGCTTTGTCACAATTTCATCACATGTTTGTCTCCACGCGGACGCTTTCTAGCAACGCGCTCGCGTGTGCGTGCTACAGGCCGCCGCCTAATTAGGCTACAAATCCACAGCGCTCGCGCCGTTGTTTACCAGGAAATTGAGCGCCGCGGAAAGGCGATTTCGAGGACAAGAACCTTAACCTTTCGAGCGTTGTCGCCTTCAAACTCGTGTTTGTTTTGTTTTTGTGCACTTTTAGATATCACCACTCGTGGATTCGATCTCCGTACGTGTGTTTCCTCGCCCCGGAAGTGCCGGTTCCGCGCTCAAACTGTCCTCAAGCGGCGGCGCTGACCCCTCAAAACATGATCAGTCGTGCTGAAAATGCTTCAAATTCCCCAATTTGAATCAGAGGAGAATTCCTTTCAGATGACCGAAAATGCGCTCAATGACGTCGCGGCCGTTCTGTTTACGTGCCAATCACCAATCAAACGAGTCCTCGAAAACTTCCCTCAGAGTTCTTTCCGCTGTTTTCCGCGCCTCCGGCGCACAGACACAACAAACAGCCGCACTTTGTGTTTGTGGAACAATTAGCGCCGTTTTCCGCATCTTAAGGCGCGGAGTGCATGATCATGAACATCCTTACAGCCTAGAGACTCGTGTGGGATGAACTTTCGACGTAAGAGTTGCTTTCGCGCCCGTTATTCGCGTAAACAAGTGGGATTTTAGTTCCGGATACGCATTTAGGCCGAAAAGAGAGCCTCAATACGTGAATAGACGCTTGAGAAGGCGAGGATTTCTGAGATTATGAGTGCACGGAACTAGTTTTTGGGGCAGGTATGTGAAAGGATCTGTTTGCCGGGTTTTGGGGCGGTTTGAACCTAAAACTACTGTAGGTGCAGCTGGCGGAAGCGTTGTTCTTGATCAGAGAACCGGCCTGTGAGCTAGATTTTTACATTTAGTCGGTATTGGGGTTGTCGTGGGCCTGAGATTCTTGAATTTAGAGGAAGGTGACTGTTCTTTTACATCTTCAACCCTCAAAAGGGCGCATTTGAGCGTTTTGAGACGTTCTACAGTAGCTCGTAAACGTGACATTTCTGGCTCCGCACGCCTTCTCTAATCCCTCAGGCTTAAGCTACGCGATCCGACCTCCTCCCAAACCGCTCGATTGTTGACGTTAACTTTGCGCGTTTCACGTGCTCTCATTAGGTCTCTGCACACGATTCCCAGAGTCAACAGCAGCAGGAGCAGCAGAACGCCTCAGGGCTCCCCGCAAGTCGGCTGACTTTGCGCGCGCGGTGTGCGGCTCACCTCGCTTCGCCTCGGCGATCAAAACACAACCCGGATCTCTTGGAATCCGCGCTCATCTCCATCCACTCGTCTTCCCGCTGCTGCTGCTGCTGCTGCAAAGCCTCGCGCACTCAGGGCGCTCGTCGCCCGCCAACATTCGCGCGCGCGCCTCTGATGTCTTTGCACTTTCCATGTGCGCTTCACGCGTGCGGGTCATGTGCATTTTGAACGTTCTCTGAAGTGTTTCCCCGCCGCCGCCGCCGCTGCGGTCGTCCTCGTCGCCGTGGGGTCCTCCCCCGGCCTGGCGGCGGCGGTGTAGTTTGTCGCGCCATCGCTCCGCCTCCCGATTCGTGACGGCGGCAACGACGACGGCGAGGGAGATGCGGGAGACCAGTCGGAAACCACCGCTGCTGATCGGTTGGTGGTCGGCGCCGCGGTGGATTCTCTGCAGCAACAAGTTGCTAACGTTTTCGCCTCGTTTCAGACACCTTCAAGCAGTACCTACAGTACCCAGTACCAGTACAGTATGACTCCCAGCATCTCGCCCCGTTCTTACGCCGTCGACAGCGGTTCGCCACTCGGAAGGAAGCGGAAGTTGAGTGAAGGCGACGATTTCAGTGATGTGAGTTTATTTTATTGCTTATTGGAGAATGAGAGGGTTACTGTAGCTGGGGTAGAGGTTGGGAGGTGAATGGAGCTACAGGATGATCAGCTCGAAGTGTAGGCTTACTGTAGGAGCTCTTTTGGAGTAGATTCAGCTGCAAAAATGCTTCAAATAGGTCTCTTAGCTAGAAATCGGCATTGAGGCCTTCGATGAAGCCACTTTAGCTTCAAGATGCAGTTTTTGTGCTTTTGAGCTTCGCCACTAGTTGGCTAACAGCTCTTACGACTACGTTCTGACCCCATTTCGCTCGCGAAATTCGACTAAAGCCACGTCAGCCGCACCAAATTCCAAATGTATTTCTGTTGCTGGAGCAGCATCACCGCCACCCAAACCAGCCTCCCTCCCTTCCTCCCCCCCCCTCCCTCTCCCCCACCACCAAAACCAACAGTGATTCAACTTCCGCGGGCGGCCTCTTTCGTCATTCTCTGACTCACCGCTCCTAGCCCCCCGTGTGCAATAGCCATGTTTTGTCTCAAACTTGGCTCTGTAGCCCAGACACTGTTTTGTGGACTCGTCACAGGGTCGCCGCGTGCTGATGACAGCCGCGGCCAGCTGTTGATGTTGTTGTTCACGTGTACATCTCCTTCCTTCATTCACTCGCTGACTGTGGAATGTTTCAGACCGAATCAGTGAGCAGTCCGAAGTCGATTTCGCCCTCGATTGACGACGATCGCCGTCAGCATCACAATGAGTTGGAGCGTCGCCGTCGCGATCACATCAAGGGGAGCTTCACGGCGCTCGGACACGCGATCCGCTTGTCGAACGGAAACAAAGACGACGAAAAGGTGAGATTTCGGTTCAATTCGGGGGGTTCAGCGCTCTTGATTTCCACTAAAAACGGCCTCAGAGGCGCAGCTCCTGGTCTTCCGGGAGCTGCACACGTGACTCGCAGAGATGCGAACCACGTTTTCGCGCACAAAGAACGTCGTCATCAGTCTTTGCCCTCGGGACTTTGGGGCCGCGAATTGCTGCAAAAACGCGCAGCGCGTCGACGCAGAGCTCTAATTGCATCTTCGTGCCAGGCCGCTCTCGACCCTATCGCCTTTATAATGATTTGTTGTCACGCAGCACACGCGCGCCTTCTTCCCAGAACCTCAAATGACCGCTTTCGCCTTGTTCCAGAGCTCACGTGCGGTCATCCTGAAGAGCGCCGCGGAGAAGATCACCTCGCAGCACCGCAAGATCGTGCAGATGGAGGAGCAGCTGGCCGAACAGGCGAAGATTATCAAAGAGTTGAGCGCCAGTCAGCAGTCGATCATCTCCATCAAGCAGCCGGAAATGCCGACCGCTTACGGTGTCGCCACGTCCTCCGCGCCGGTGAATCCGCTCACCAGCTACTCCGCCCTTAACATGGGTAAGTACCGTAATCCATTGATGCATCATAGTGCTTTGCTTGCAACCCCAAACTACCGTAACCTCCTATTAATTCTCTCATTTCAGTTCCCGCAACAACGGCTACCGTATCGCTGCCTTCGCTCTCGCTCAACTCCAGGATCTCGCTCGACTCACTCCCTCCCTTCAAGACGCATCACACGATGCTCCCGCCTACCGTACCCGACGTCACCAACCAGGCGCTCGACCATCTCCTCAACCAATTCGTCCTCCTTCAGCAGCAGCAGCAGAAGCTCCAGCAGCTCCCGCTCGCGCATCCCCAGCCGATCAAACCCTCGCCGCAGAACTTTTACGATCTCCAGGCGCAAGTTTTCGCGCGAGGAGCCATGCAAGCCTGAACAGGGCGCGCAGCAATCCATGTACAGTACCCCTTCTCTCTCTCTCAAGTCTTTAAGATATTCGTGTATGTAACCTCACATTTCCATTCGATTTTATCCCCAATTTCCACCACGTTTACTTCTTCCTCTCTCGCAGCTCTTCCTCCCTCTCTCGCTCTCTCTGTGAAGTGATTGTGTTTGTGTGCTATTAATAAAGTGATGAAGTATGACTTTGTACGTCGTGTACTTGGGGTTACGGCAGCGTCATACAAAGCGGATCGGGTCGATTTGTGGATTTGGACGACGGAAATAGAGGCGCGGAAATAGAACGTGACGAGGTTTTTGATGATAAAAAGGGTCAAATCGGATTGAATCAGCCTTCCGGGAGTGTGGATTAGGCCTGCGCGGCGCAAATTGATAGTTTTGTGGCAGCGCTTGGTTGCAGCGCTCTTTGGGTCTTTTCTAGTCGGAAACAGAACCCCAAAATAGGTCACAAATGGCTTTTGGGTCCAAAAGACCAAAATCTCGATTTTCGCTGCTCTCACAGCGTCATCTCACGTTCTCCGTGTTGATGTTCTTCTCCCTCGCTCTGCGATAAGACACTTTCAAAGACAATTGAACCCTTTTCATGTCTTCGCTTTGCAAATTCGCGTCTGCTACACGCGGTCTAGTGCCACACACAAGGATCACTCGCCTCTCCCTCTCCCTCTCTCCCGCTCTCTGTCGGTCTTTATCAACTTTGGAGAGAAAGAACGTTGTGCTGCCGTTCTTATCTTTTTGGTCTTTTTGGCCGAAAACGTGTCGATAAGGGTTGATGCTCCAATACTTGATCCATTGAGCGCTGCGCCTTCCTCCTCCGTCTAGCCATCCTAGAGCAGCATGCTGCGGGCCTTCCTGGTGCGTAAACTGGGTTCATGTTATCGAAAAACGAGATGAGTTCAAAGTGGCGCGACCTTTTTCCACGTATTGGTAATTGAAACGACGGGAAAAACAAGTCTGGCGCCGTCGCAGAACTACAAATTGCAAAAACATGTTTGCTCGCCGCCGGATGAAGCAAACTCTCGCCGTTCTTTTAGGTTGCGTTGCATCCTCGCAGCGCGTTCATGTAATTAGCCCCGAATGACGCGCTCAAGGAGAGAATTAAGCCCGGGTATTGGGCCCCATCGTTGCAGCAGAATCTGGGCGATTACGGTAGCGCTATCATCCATCCATCCATCCAGCACACGTGCACAAAGCAGATCATTCGGGTCTTTGGATTTATTCATCGCCAAATGATTTCTTCGGACGTCAACGAGTTAATCGGGTGAAGTTGACGCCACTTTCGAACGAAGCCCGGATGAGCCAAATCTTGTTTTTGATCAATTCTCACTCATTAAACCGATCGGTTTACGGTCCTCTCGACGACTTTTGGCCTCTCGACTCCAAAAACAACGCGTCGCATGACCACCAGCGGCATCTCGTGTACCCTTATCGCTCTCTCGCTCGTTGTTCCCCACGAAAACTCGTCTCATCGCAATCGCTGACCCACGAAAGGTCGCGCTGATCGCGAGACGCGGTGGACACGTGACCACACACGAGGGTTGATCGGATCATGCGATCAGCACACGTAACATTGCGAAATCCACGATTTCCACCGCTGCAATGAACTCCGAATGCTCGGTTTCCGCTTGTTCAAAGCCGAATTGCGTTTTCGTCTCCCACGACTCCTCCGCCACTTCGAAGGTCGTCAACTGCTCGCATCGTCACTTTTTTCACCGTTCCGCCGACTACGCCGACACGTGCGCGCTCGTATTTCGCTCAAACCGCACGTGTCCGCGATTCCGGCGACGAGGAAATGGAATTTTTGCACTTTTGACACATAAAATGGCAATTTTGGGCTTCTTAGTCACCACGTCGTACCCACACCGCCGCTTTGTTCCCTTATCAGCGATCCGGCGAGGAGTTTGCGACCTATGAAGGTACAGAGAAGCGCAATCCTAGAGCCTAGAGAGGACGCAGTCGTACCTTGTGCTGATCAGTGGTCGCGCCCAAATATTCGGAATGCACAAACAAAAGACCCGAATTAAGTGCTTTGTTCAAGGACGCGGTGACTCTATGACGACGGAACGAATTGTGACCGCCGGAGACACGCTTTAGACACGTCGACACATGTGGCAGCGGTGTGACAAGAAGACTGCGAGTCTAGTTTAGAATCACAAAAATAGAAATACTCTCACAACATAGTCCCAACACACACATTGAGTAGACGTGCACCGATGTCCGAGTGGTTAAGGAGATTGACTAGAAATCAATTGGGCTCTGCCCGCGTAGGTTCGAATCCTGCTCGGTGCGACAAATTTTTTGTTTTGCTGTTTTAAATTCGGTTTGTGATGCTTTTCAATTTTGCAATCGCTGTAAGACCACAAATAGGTCGCTGAACTTTGCTTTGCATGGTTACGGCTGAACTACACTGATTGTAGCGCTCGTACGATCGAATCATACTACAGAAGCATTGGATTTTGGTCTAAAACGGAAAATTTTGATCGGCGACGATTAGAATTGAGTTTAGTCAGTTTGCTGATCAGAATGTCACTCTCGCAGCCTGTGCGATTTGAACCTCCTAGCAATGCGGTGGTCGCTGAAGCGTGGAGTTGTTTGTGACCAAATTCGGACCGGATTACGGTAGCAAAACCCGATTTCTGCTTTCACAAACTACGCGTTTTCCGCGAGCGCGTAGTCTGAGCTCGCTGAACCCACTTTCAAGAGGAGCTCGCCTTCGGGGGGAAAGAATGCAAATCAGAGCCTGTGGAACAGAGCAGACCAGTTTCTGACATCATCGCGCACGTCGTCGCCGGCGATGACGTTAACTGCGCACTGTCAAACAGTGCGCGCGTGAATCAGCGCCGCGTGTTCCGAACACGTGTTCAGAGCGCAAAGTACGCCGCACGCGCAGCCAGTTTCCGTGCTGACGAAGGACTTCGACCCGCGGCTGTAAACAGAGCGTCGCCGCCGCCGACGCGCTGCTTGCACACACACAGCGGCGGCGGCGGAGAGTAGGATGAGTTGGGGATTGTCGGGGAGCCGACGAATTTGCGAAAAGTTTTGGTGTTTGAGCGGCAAACTCATGTTGAGACGACCTTGAAGTGACGTACGGTTGACCGCTGTGCGTTTTGGTCGCGTTACGAATCAGCAACAAGGCAACAAAAGGCCTTGAGACGTGAATTAAGTGGTTCTGAACCCAATCAGCAAAAAACAAAAAATTCGTCGCACCGAGCAGGATTCGAACCTACGCGGGCAGAGCCCAATTGATTTCGAGTCAATCTCCTTAACCACTCGGACATCGGTGCACAGTCTGTTGTTATGGCCAATTTGCTTATACACCCAGATGAGAATCTCCGCAAATGGAATATTCCGCTGCACTTTGGTGATAAGAGCAGCAACGCGTCTGGAAATCTAAACAATTCGTCTGTTCGTGCGATGTTTGAACTGCGACATTCGCATGTGAGCGGTCGCGACGAGCATTCGTGAAACTGATCGACGATCCGCTCGTCGTCACTTTGCGAAATACGCGACACGTGTCCGCGGATTGTGGAACGTTCTGGACGTTGAGCGTTGGTGATCGTGCGACTTCTGTGCGAGTGACCTAGAAATGCTGAATTAATGCAATTGAATATTGAATCAGCGAGCGCACACAATCGCGATGCACGAAGCGTTGATTAATCACTTTGTTTATGAGTGCACGCGGTGGAAATCGCTGCAAAAAGGTTTCAACGCCTGATGAATATGTTTACGAGTTCGGGATGCGGAAGAATTCACGTCGATTGTGTAACGGCGGCCGGCGGAAGCAGGTTGCAGAGCGATGGTAAACACTAGGAGATCGAGTGGAGCACAATTGGGGCGTAGTAGCTGAAGAGAGGCGCTCAGGACACGAATAAAAAAATCAGCGCTCCCAGTGGGACTCGAACCTGCGACCCGTAAACCCAAACTGTTTACTAGACAAACTCTTAACCAACTCGATCATTGGCACAACAGGCAAATTATTGCACAAAGTCTATATAATAGAGCTGCAAATCTTCAAATACGGTAAAATTCTGATGTCACGAGTTGTTTACACGCACACGCACGTGTGCAAGCTTCTCAATATAAAATTCAATCATTTTCCACGAAATTCGCGACAGCATAAACATGTTTTCCTGTACCATTTGGACCAACGTCGAACGGGGGGACACACACGAAGTGCAGCAGTAGAGGAGGTGTAAACAGAAAATATTTACTTCACATGTGCGGGATTTAATCGAATCAAACGGCTCCTCTATTAGAGTGCATCAATGTCTGAATGGTCTGAAAGCCGCGCAGGTTCGAATCCTGGTGGGGGGCAATTAACTGTTTATTTTTCTGCAATTTCGGTTTTAAAGAACGTTTGCAACATTTTTCCAACACCAAAATACGACGTGACGTGTTCTCAAAGGAGTCCTGACGTCAATCCTTCTTTCAAAACCTCGCAGTTGACCCAGTTACGGAGTAGCAAACAGACTTTGGACCTCCAATGCGTGTACGATGGTTCGTTCTGTTATTACGAATGCATCATAAACACACGCCGCACGCCAGCGTTGATCATTGGAGCAGCGTGGAAGGTAGAAGAGGACGTGGCCGTTCACGTGAACAGATGACGGTCGCACAGGCGACGTGAGGAACACGTGTTCCGCCAATTGTACTTAATTACCTGCGAATTCCCAGCGCCGCCGCCGCTGGCAGCAAGAAGGTACTTTGCACTTCCGCCGCAACGTCCGCAGCGGATTTTGTCGTCGAAAGGGACGCGTGCATCGCATCCTTAATCGGCCGGCACGTGTTCTCTGCTCTTATCGGAGAGATTTCAACTCTCGCGACTTGGTTCTTCGCTCGTTTTGTGAAGCTCAAATTGTTGTTAGAGACAGAGCGCAGTGAGTGCGCTGGCTACAGTTGTTGTACGCATTCAAGCAACTACACTACACTCAAAGAATTGTGTTGTGCGCGGTCAACACGTGTGCTTCTGATTGATTTATGAGGAATAAAAAGCACAGAACACACCCTAGAGTGATTCAGCAGAGAACAAAAAATTGTCGCACCGAGCAGGATTCGAACCTACGCGGGCAGAGCCCAATTGATTTCTAGTCAATCTCCTTAACCACTCGGACATCGGTGCACTGCTAACTGCATCGCCTCAAATGGCTTATGTCACAATCAGAGCATTCGATTACTTCCCCGATTACTGATCAACCGACCGTACTTTGTTCTCGCGATCCGATCGGACTATAATCAAAAGCTAAAAAATCCTCTCGACGAGCCCAAAAGCTCAATCGGAGATCAATTCGCGTATTCAAATAAACTAACCAGTTCTCCCGACCCCGTTCACATGAAATTCACCCCGCAGACTAACTCTCCGCGATGGCAACCCGAGTGCTTTGCGTCCAAATGGACTTTGTTCCCCTTTTGGAAACTATCTACACATGTGAAACTCGTACCTAACCACAAAGCGACGGTTATCAGGTCAAAGTACGCTTCCACATGTCCCGTCCGACCGCCTTCACGTGCACGTCTAAGTCCTGTATGCAGCGACGTGTTCCACCGTGTGTACACGTGTTTCGCTAGTTTCTGTTTACGTCTTCGGCGTCGGCGAAGGGCGAACACGTGGCCGAAGACTAAACGCTGAAATCAAAGTTCGGAGAAAACGGGTTCGGTGCGTCGAAGGGACGACGGCGGTTTCCGGGAAATCCTCTTTGCACCGCCGATCGCGTTGCTGACCGCGAAGGAAATTCCCCAAGGTCGCGAGCGAAACTGCGATTTGGTGGAAATCAAAAGTCAAAGGTGGTTGTGGGAGTTTCACCTTTGCCCAGCCGGAAACCACGATTTTGGCGGTTTAGAGTCAAACAGTCAAAAAACCACAAATGTGATCGACTGCCGGCGCGCGTAAATTGATTCGACTGGTGAATTTACATACACAGAACTGAAAACATGGATCTATTCTTGCAAGTGCCCATTTCCATGAGCTTCTGGTAGTCGGGCGTGTCGTAGTAGCTCACGGTGCCGAGGTAGAACATGATGTCGACGTACTCACGCGGACATCCGGCGAAGAGATCTTTGTGGTTTTCCTCGGCGCGGCACTTCTCCTTCAATCGCGCGACTTCGTCCTTGTCGTCGAGATGCCTCCACGGGAGATATCCTCGCGTAATCTCCACCTGAAAGAGCAGAAATGGATGAAGAAGGGAGTAGATGACCCACCTGCTGGTAGAGCCACGTTTCCAGGTCGTCCTTGCGACAGAGTTCGCGGCTAATGTGGCAACTGATGGGCGCATAGCGCAGAGTGCCTCGGAACCCGGCGGCCCAACGAGGCTTCCGCACGTTGCCGCGTGAGTCGACATACTTTCTGCACATCCCAAAGTCGAACATGACGATCTTGCGCACGTCGGCGCGGTCGGTTGCGAAATTCCCCGGCTTCAGGTCGCGATGGAGGTAACCGATGGAGTGGAGCTCCTGGATTGACTCGATGCACTTGATTCCGACGGAGAGCGCCGTGCCGAGCGAAAATTTCTGTTTGTTCGGGTCGAGCGGCTTCTTTCTGAGGTCCTAAAATCACGATTATGTGAAGGAAGCAGTGGAGAAGGAGAACTCACATGAAGCGTGGTGCCAACCAGCGACATTACCATGTAGTTGTAGTCGTTGAAATGCCCGGAATCCACGAGATCGCAAAAGTGTTTCGCCCTGGTCTTCTTCAGCGCCGCCAGCACGTAAACCTCCATCTTCAGCACACGCACGGCCTCCGTCGTGCGCTCCGACTTCAGCGCAAATTCCTTGTTTTGCCTTGCGAAATCTGCATCGGACGTCCGCATCCACGCATACTGAAGTACTCTCGCGATCTTTCGTTTTTCCTGTAATTTTTCAAAACTGACATCAGCTCGCGACGTCCTGTGAGGAGCTACATTACGTACTTTCATCCTCGCCTCCATGATCGCCGGACTATTCACCTACAGCGAACGAAGCGAGTAGTTCCAGTGTGTGGTGACACGAACATGTCGAGTAAGTCGTTGCGATTTGAGCTCCAAATTAAGGTACAACAACGTAGCAATTGACAAACAAACTCGCTCTCTCTCGCGTAGTGTATTGCGTGACGTGCGCGCACACATGTTCAGTTCTATTTATAACTAATATAGTCTGCTGGACACTGGCAACGCAATCGTGCAAATGAGCAGCAGATTCGTCGGTGTTGAGTCGATGCCTGTTGGTATTTAATTTGAAGACGGGTTCAAAACGCTCATTCTCAATTGTCTTTCCGCTGTTTCAACAAATAGGACAAAATCCAGTATTATTTCAGTGCTCGTGTCAGTGTATTTGTCGGGATGCTTGAAATCCTGAGCCAGTTTTGATCTGAATTCCGTCGCTTGCCGCTCACCGGCCGCTCGCGTTCATGTGCGAAAAGAAATTTAATAAAATTGATGTGATAACATTGAGCGAGACGTTGATATTCAGCAGCTTGTCGTACCACTAGCGCTTCATTTCAGAAACGTGATGCTTTCTAGGATGCTGATGTCACCGCTTTCCAGGATCCGAAACGCGGGTTTCACTCGAATACTCGCTGGACCCTACGCGTTGCTGATTCGCTGCGACTTTGGCGCTGAATTATGGAGGATCATACGACCTGGTAAGTACTGAGCGGCAGCAGAGGAGTGCGAACGCAATCGCCTGACGCGGCCGATGATAGCGACTAAATACATACCATTGTCGTCAGGCGTCAAACTCTGGTCTGTTCTGAGGTTATTCTTGTTGTTTTGCAGGCGCGATGAGGAAGTGGATTGCCGCGCAGACCAACGATAAGGCGAATGAGAAGATTGCGCTGAAAAACGATGCTTTGAGAAGGAATTTGATGCCCTTGAAGCGGAATGAAGGACTTCTGTTTTGTTCTGCCACAGGTAGTGAGTGCATGACAGTGCCTTTGAGCAATCGCGCTTTCCTCAAATCTCTCTAGACTCACCAATGTCAGCGAACGATCCGAATGGGTTCCTGCGTCGATGGCGTTGTCCACATGGTTATGATAATGAGCCGGAATACCCAAAAGACTACGGGCCCGGCGGATATCATCCCGTGCGCATTGGCGATGTTCTTCGTCAACGATATCACGTCATCCGTGAACTCGGCTGGGGATCTTCATCGATTACTTGGTTATGTTGGGACGAAGAGGGAAAACGATTTGTTGCACTGAAAATCGTCAAGTCCGCGGAATCTTACGCAGCTGCCGCGATGAAAGAAGTTAAGGTAAGGCGCTGTGACTGACTTAGTTTTCATTCTTGAATCTTCACGCTCTACGTTAATTCCTGATAGAATAAGACTCTTTGCAGATGCTGCGTGCATGCCAGGAGGACAAGGACGGCGAGCATCCCAAACGTGTCGTGCAGTTGTTCGACGAATTCACGATCGAAGGACCGAATGGCAATCACGTTTGCTTGGTTTTGGAGGTAAGAACGCAAGTACAGATTGATCTTAACATCGTGTTGTTTCCAGGCGTTTGGTGGCGATGTGATGCATCTAACTATGAGCAATTTATACGGTGCTTTTTGCCATGAGGATGCTCGCGAAATCATCCGGCAGGTCCTGGAAGGATTGCGTCATTTGCACGCGAACAACATCGTGCACACGGATATCAAACCCGAGAACCTGCTGTTCACGAAGGCGTCGAACGAAATTAGGCAGAAGGCAGTACTCGCGCTCGCTTGCGCTAAAGAAAGATTGACCAAAGACAGTACAGGCGAGCTGGAATGTGCGGACATGGACATGACCGAAACTTTGATGGAATGGTGGTCGAATGTCCGGACATCGCCTCTGATGGAATTTACGGAGGAGGAGTGTACGGAGGTTGCTTGTCCGCACGTTGCTCCTGGTGGTGGAAAGCTCTTCCAGCTGCAGGATCTCACCGAAGGTTGGTTACTGTCGGTGGCAACGCTCAATTCCGCGTTTCCAGCGATCGGCACCGCTGCCGAAGAGGAGCATTGGCAAAGTCAGATGAATGAAGAAGAGTGGGAAATCAAGATCTGCGATTTGGGAAGCGCGTGCTGGGCTCACAACCGCCACATCGAGAGCGTCCAAAATCGCCAATATTGCAGTCTTGAGCTCGCAATCGGCGCCGAATTCGGTCCTCCTACCGACATCTGGAGCACCGCGTGTATGGCGTTTGAGTTGATGACCGGTGAATACTTGTTCTCACCGAATTTATCGAATGGTAAAATGAAGAACGAGAGCCAATTGGCGCGCATCATTGAGCGGCTAGGCCCGGTCCCGCCACATATTCTCAAGAACGGTTCGAAATGGAAGGATGTGTTTCACGAGGTATGCAACTTCACGTCTATTCCATTAACTTATCTTATGTTCCAGTCAGGTACACTGCTGCATTCACCGGATTTGACCGGCACTACGCGGAACGATTCACCAGAAGGTCCTAGGTCGCTGCCAGAATATATCGAATATATCGGCTTGATAGATAAGGAACATGAATTCGCCGATTTCCTCATTCCCATGCTTAAATACGACCCAAACGAACGCGCAACGGCTGCTCAGTGCTTGAAACATCCGTGGCTGCGGTCCCGAGCGGCCCGACCAAGTAATGCCATCTATTTACCACCCTCGCAACAGCACCGCCTCTGATAGATTGAATAGCCTCCTGAACTCCCAGAGAAGCATCGACATCCAGTATGATGACCTGGAAGGCATCGACAGCGCCGCTTTCTTGAAGGAAGGAACTCTGCGCTTCCGCAAAGTTTCCGATTTCCGTTCACCTCGACAGCGTCGAGTTTGACGATCGGACGATCGCGGAATGCGCGAACATCGTGGCGGAGGGAAACTGGGAGATCCTGAAATTCGTCCACGATTATTACGAACACGACGCGTTCTACACGCACGTGAGCCCCAGCGTTGTCGCTTTGATGGAGAAATGGATCAACGGAGAGGCGCCACGGTTTCAAAGCGTTCACATTGGATTGCGAGAAGACGAACAGTGGATCGAGTTATTCAAGGCGCTCGAGCAACTCGGATCGCCCGAGAACGATCCAGCTGGCACGGTAACCATCAAACACGGCAGAATTGAGGGACTCGTGGCCAAAGTCGAGTTTGATTACGAAACATGCCGATCTGAATTGCGTCGCGTCAAGACCGGCCGCTCGCATCTTTGTATTCATGTGTGTGAAGAAGAAGACTAATTTAATAAAGCATCCTTTCAACAATGAATGACTTGAATTCACTCATATCTACCGTATTATTGGCGTTTGCCAGCTGACAGCCGGACTACCGTACGAACGGGTCGACAATCAACCGGAGGGGCGCTGTAGCACTGACCTGGAGCGAACTGAACTTCTCTTCTCTGCTTTTCTGACCTGCGCGCCTTTGTCAAAGCGCATGCTTCACGCGTGGGCATCGTTGCCAGAAGACACGCGTCTGCAATACGTTTCGAAGAGCCGATACTGGCAATTGACGTTACGTATGATCGACCGGCGTTCTAAGCCGTGCAATGACGATCCTCGAATTTGTTGTGAAGTTCCAGCGCGCGCTCGTTCCTCATGATTTGGAGTTTTTTGAAAACCGTAAAAAATCGTACATCTTCTCACAGCTGACCAGAGAGCTACAACAACTTGAACGCGTAAGCAATCGACAGTTTCTTGGTTACTAACAATAAGCATCTGTAGAACAGATAAATAGAACAGAAACCGCTGAAACAAAGACTGAAAATTCCCCACAGTCGTTGTCCCAATTGGACGTAGGGTCCTGAAACGAGGAACATGCGTTACAGTCTACAGTCCGATGCGCCATGTTCCCACTCGCGCGATGTCGCACGGTTTCATTTGGGTTTGCGCCTCCATGTTTCACATAATCGCGATTGGTCGGTGGTTTCGCTTTAGCTTGCAGTGTTGCGTTGAAATCGCGCTCATTGGCGTTGTTTTTAATTTTTAAATTTTAATTTCCTCGCGAGTTTTTGTGAATGCACCAGTTCGCGTTTGTTCTCCGCTACTTCGATGCCTAATTGTTTGCAGAATGTCTTCGGAGAGCCTGAAGTTCCCGCCTCCGCCAGTGCGCGTTTTTCTGGACACGCTGCGAAACTATAACACGCAACCGGTATGTTATCCGCCGTTTACTCTTATTCAGTGCATTTTAGAAGGCGACGCCACCACAACAGCGACCACCGCCGCCGAAGACGACTTCATCACGATCGCGACCGGTAGTGCGACAGGCACCCGAGCTCACGCGGGCGCGGAGTTCATCGCGAGTGGTCAGCGATCGTTTCACCGGCGTTGTGAAAACGTTGCCAGGATGGGCCAAGTCCACGCCCCGCAAACAGTTTGCCAGGACACTCCGATCATATGAGCCACCTACAGTAAGTACTGTGCCTGTTTTTCATTCTCTGATTTTATTAATTTAGGGAGCGACCCCTCCACGAGCTCTCACACTCCCTAGACCATTGTTCGGCTCAAGAAAGCCTCAAGAGCCGGAGAGAGAACAAATCCCGTGAATTTGTGTGTGACGATTGTATTATAAAATGTATTTTTCGTAATTTGTTTCCATAAATATCGCTTTTGTCACGCAGTTGTTGCATGAGCAATGTGGGCGCCGATGCGTCCCGTTGGGGCGGACAAAATATCGAAGGACGAAATCTCGAATGTCGAAACCGACAAAATGTCGGAAGACAGAATCTCGAAAACGACAGCCTTGGATCGTGAGCCGATAGTTGAGCGCATCTACATTCTTCACAGGCATCTGCCCGATAGTCAAGTGGGGCAGCGCCGTGTCCCTGATTTTATGCGCTATTCCTGATCAGCACCAACACTAGGTGAAAGAAGCACCACAGGAACCTACAACTCACTGCAGCTACATTGTACACACTCGAAACAAGCAATTCTTCAAAAAAAGTCACATTCAACAACAGATTAGAAATTTTCCATAACAACACAACTCTGTGATAACAAAACAAGTAACAACAAGGAGGCCAAATTATTTAATCGTCCATATCTTCGTCCTCGAACGAATCTTCCATCATGCTTTCAGGGTCAAATCCGTCCTGGTCGTCAATTTCACCGGTGTAGTACAGAACAGCACGTGGAATGACTTGATCGCGGATGATTTGCCCAAGAGAAAAGTCTTCACGCAAAATATCAATCATTGCATCATGCTCCTGAAATGAGTTTATAATAATCGAACCCAATGACAAGCAACTCACATCGGAATCAGCATCCTTGGGAATTGAAGTGACCTGGGGGTAGAAGAATCCGAAGACACTGTGAGCAAGTGGCACCTGGTTTCCACCCTTCCACTGGATTTCAGTTCTAAAGCAAATAATATTTCTTTGCTAGTATACGCATTAATGACAAACCCCTTGGCTCCGACGACATAAGGACCTTCATAGTCGAAAGGATCTTCCTCGTTGATTTCGTTGCTGGTAGCATAAGTTTTTGACAGCACCTCGTTGGAGAAATACTCGTTAGGAGAGAAGTGGAACTCCAGGGTGAATGAGTTGTCTTCCATAATGTTTTTGATGTCGACGAGATGCTCCAAGATTTTGACGTCATGATCTTGGATGAGATCGTTGATTCCAGACACTTGGCGAAGAGTATCCAACCAGAATTTCGGGATACCAGTGACGCTTTCTTTAGTGGCGTTTCCGTTGTCCCATTGTTCTTCGAGCTCCTTCAGTTCCGCCTCGGGCATATTGGAGAGGAGAGGCACCTTGCACTCTTCTTCCACAGGTTCGTGAGTTCCGGCAATGATAGCAGCACGCTTCGTGTTTACAGCATCGTATCGAGGCTGGAACTCGATCTGAAGTTGCTCGATGCGCTTATAGAACTCAGCTTCGACCTTGAACGATTCGATCTGCAGCTTCTTGAGAGCGCGAACTCGCTTGCGGACATCGGGGGTGGTTTCGGTGAGGTGCTCAGCATAAGGCTCACTATCTCCGGCAAGCTGCAGAAGTTGATTCAAGTCCATTCTCACAGATCAACGAAATAGTACCCTGGAACGAGCATAGATTTAGAGGTTTGCGCTGGAGATATAACACGAAATTAAAGTTCAAAACGTTCGACAAATCATTTGACGCAAATCAAACGCGAATATAAATGGGCCGACAATCACAGCAATCGCATCGCAATCGAATTCACAAAACAAAGATCGGCACTGCGTCGCTGTCGATTTTCGAATTTCTCCCCCAATCTGATCAACTCTGATCGGTACTGTACAGGCAAATCGTGTCGAGACAATTTTGTAGTCAAAATGATGTGACATCTTCGCAAGTTCGAATTACGTAAATGGGGAACGGCGCGGTGATCTTCTACTTGTTGCTTGCTTGTCTTCACCTCCAATCTATAAATTTCAACGCTTTTCGTGGAAACAAACAACCAAATGAATCAAGGAGTGACGCAACGATGAGAGAAAACGCACACGGAAGAGAATATTTTGTTCAGTTTACAATTGTTCTTCCTCCGTCCGTGCGAGGCAATTCAGGACGGACAGGACGATCGTTTTCTTCGTTATCGCTTCTTTCCTTCTTGGATCTTCGAAGCGAACGCGTCGCAGCGAGCTTGTTCCGCTGGGCTGACGACTTGGCGCCGCCAAGTCTCTTCGCCATCGACGACTTTCGGTTTCGCCTCGTCAAATGTTTAACCCGCTCTTTGTACAAAGTAAGTACAAGTGAAGACAAACAATACATTGATAACATAAATAAAAATGAACGACAAATCATCTTATTGAAAAGCAAAACGATTAACAATTCTTTCGCTGATTACGTAACAACAATAACAAAGGTTTTGTATAATCGGGCTACTTGAGAACTACCGGCAAAGTGGGGAAGGAGGCCTTAGATAAGTTGAAGGAATCGCGGGTAGGCTGTTCCTCGCTGCTTCCGCCTTGAGGTACACTTTGTCCACGCTGGCTACCTCGTCCACGTGCAGCGTCACCACGACCGCGTGAAGCTTCACCACGACCGCGTCCGCGGGAGCCTCTTGGCGCACGCTCATTACGATCTTTCACATTTGAATTTGGTGAAACAAATTTCACCTCAATCTCGATGTGTTTCTGCTTGGGTTCGCGTCTCTAAAAGTTCACAAATCAGCCGATAAATAGCAATATTTTGTCAGCCTACCGTGAACACGACCTCCTTTGAGTGACGCTCCTCCTTAGGTTCGCGCTCAAGGGGAACAAGGTTGGGGATATTGTTGTTTTCGCTGTCTTCACCAGCCATGCGGATCTTGAACTCGGTTTTGTCAGCCTTGTCCTCACATTGAGCCTTGAACTCTGACAGAGTAACCGCACGCTCGGCCTTGGCGATTTCAGCCTCGCGCTGGAGTTCTTCTTCAGTCTTTTCGCGAATTGGAGATTCACCCGAGCTCTCAGTGACGTCAGCGTCGTCCAATTGTTCTTCCTCACCGCCCCAATTGCCTTTTCCATGACCGTCCTTTTTGTCAAAAGCACGCACACCAGTGGTTTCGGAACCGCTGTGACGATCGAGACGAGGAGCACGCGTACCACGACCACGGCCCGGGCCACCGCGTCCAGTTCCACGACCACGACGAGGTACATCGACAGCCGACTCGAAGCCTTGTTCTTCACCAGTTGTAGCATCGGCAGATTCTTCGTTTCTTGGAAGACGAGGTCTAAGGTTTAAACAATGAACACCTAAATCCCGGCTGCTGCTGTTACCTGTCACCACCGCGTCCACCGCGACCACGACCACCACGAGAAGGACGAGAAGTTTGCTCGTCTTGTCCGTCCTGTTCATTGGACTCAGCACCAGCGTGACGATCGGAACGAGGAGCACGAGTACCACGATTTCCACGACCGCGTCCCGTAGGACGTTCACGTCCAGTGTTACGGTCGCGACCAACAGGGCGTTCCGCGGCGATGGCCTCAGCTTTGCGAGCAATTTCCGCTTCAGCTTCAGCGGCCGCTTTTTCGGCAATGGCCTTCTTTTCCTGATCTAGCTTGGCGTTTTTCTTTTGGATAGCTTTCATGAGGAGGACGTCATTATCCTCAGCCTCTAAAAATAGCGGATTTTTAGATGCATTCCACGTAGCCAAACGAACCTTCATCGGACAAAAACCCGAACTTATTCGTCACGTTTATTCCGTACTCCATATTTCTGGCAGTTTGGTAACCTGAAAAGAGATAACTTCAATCTTTCTGTTTCGAGTGGAATTTCAAGCGAACAACGGACAAACAAAACGACACAAAAAGAAGAATTCGCGCACTTTACAGATCGTTTACACGTAATCCATCGTATAGACGAGTCATCGTTGTGAGAGTTGGGACTTTTTGAAAGAAATCTATTTGTCGTATGTTCATTGTCGCACGATTCGGCATGACGGCTGCTCAACGTGTGGAAGTCGAAGGGGAGAAGCTTCGGTGCACGCTTTGAATCGCGATCGGTTTCTTCCCGTCAGTCGTGCGTTTCTCCTTCCTCTGAAGGACGCGTTTATCCGGCAGAATCGACTTCCGCACCTTCGCTTAAAGCGAGACGCGTTTCGTTCCCTGCTCTGTTCGCCGTTGTACGATCGCCCTGAATGGAATGAGTGGACCGAACGTTCCGCGATTCTCATCGAGTCTAGCTGTCATCTGCTCCTTCTCATTATTATCTCAGGGAGCTGCTCCCTCTGATCTCCTACGGTGGAATTGGATACGGTATCAGTTGCGACCAAAACCCGCGCTGTCGCAGTTTGGCTGACAAGAATCTACAAAACGCGATTCACCGATTCACCCCGCATCTGATCTTCTACGCGATCTCTACGTTCAATTTATTTCGCATCAAAAATTCTGTCGACTGCAATCGGTTAGCTGCTGGACATTTCCCCATCCGTTCGCCATCGGAACGCCGAGGACGAAGGCGCGGCGGAGGGCGTTGCGTCCGACGTAGTTGTCGATGATGTAGGTGAAGAAGGCGATTCGCTGTAGGTCGGAGGTCAGCGAGACGTTGCGGACGACGCCGATGTCGATGCGGCGGATGTAGGGACGGAAGTTGGTGCACTGGGTGCCGTTGAACGTCGCGCAGCCGGTGGTGAGACTGTCCACCTGAAAGAGGCGATTTTGTGTTTTGAACTGACAGCAAACAAACCACAATCGATCGGCCGCCGTTGAGAGCGAAGAGATCTCCGGCCGTGGTGCAATCTGGAGGCTGCTGACAGAGAACGGAAAGGACGAAGAGGGCGGCGAGGACGGAGAGCTGGCGCCACATGGTTGGAAGATTCACAGGTGAACTGAGGAATCGAACATCCCCATCTGGTTTTATAACCGATTTCCCGTCCCTGTTTTCATAGACGTTCAGTTGCCCTCTTATCAAACATGACGTACGGGACGAGTATCACGAAGCCTTGATCACCAAGGATTGGGTGTTCCTGACTTCAAATGAGGAAGTGCGGATGACCTTCCAATGCGTTATCGGTGTTTTTCCCCGTGAACCTAAAACGATCTGAACATCGAACAGACAGAGCGAGCGAGCAAACAACAAATCAAAGAATTTATGGAATAGTTGAAAGCTTCTGCCACTCGGGCTTTTCCCAATCGTAGGGATATTCCTGCAGCGAATGCGCCATTATCGCCTGTTTCAGCAAATCCATGAGCTTCTGGTAGTCAGGCGTATCGTAGTAGCGAACGGTGTCGAGGTAGAACATGATGTCGACGTACTCACGCGGACATCCGGCGAAGAGATCTTTGTGGTTTTCCTCGGCGCGGCACTTCTCCTTCAATCGCGCGACTTCGTCCTTGTCGTCGAGATGCCTCCACGGGAGATATCCTCGCGTAATCTCCACCTGAAAGAGCAGAAATGGATGAAGAAGGGAGTAGATGACCCACCTGCTGATAGAGCCACGTTTCCAGGTCGTCCTTGCGGCAGAGTTCGCGGCTAATGTGGCAACTGATGGGCGCATAGCGCAGAGTGCCTCGGAAGCCGGCGGCCCAACGAGGTTTCCGCACGTTCCGCTTCCGCAGTTGCTTAAACGATGATCGGAGCGGACGCTCATTGCCGCTTCGGATAAGATGTGCACGCGCTGAATGATAAAAAAAGAATTTTGAAGCTTTCAAAAGCAACTCACTCTGGTGGTTGCCGACTGCCGAGGGGTTCATCACTGCTTCGCATCCATTCGCAGCCCGGCATCTGCTGCGACGTGTGAACTCCGATTGGTGGGATTTAGGACACAGATCTTGCAGCTTGAGATCTGCTTCCTATAAACAGATAACAGATAGCATGTTTCCGATTCTATTGAAATACAAGATAACGGCGGCGCGCAGGATTGTGACCGAAAACAAAGAACCTTCACCGAGCGCAAGTGTGAAACGTTGCAGTGACGCTCGCCATCGTGAATTGTCTCAATCGCAATACGGTACATTGACAAATCAGGCAAAATCCCTGACTGTCAGTCCCGACTGCTTCCGATCCGCAGTGCGATTGGCGGCGACCGCGATCATTCGAATTGTTTGCCACCGCTCCGGTGAAGTTGCATCTGCCTTCTGCTCCACAATTCGATGCCCGCAACATCGCTGCCCACCACCAACCAGGACATGCTCCCCTCTGCCAACCAGCCTCAGTCAGAGGACAATGCGCGCGCCGGTGCTTATCCCGGAACAACGCGTGCAAAGATGACTCCTGCTGAAATGGACGCTTTCTGCCGCGTCGGAAATGGTGAGCAGCTCGGCCTTCCCGCGACCTCGCGAACCAACTTCGTCTGCGACGAATGCGACAAGGGCTACGAGACGAAGGATGCCCTGCAGCGCCACCGTGATGCTGACCATGGCAAAGGTCACGTCTTCGGATGCCAACATCCCGCATGCCAGTTCGTGTACTTCAAGTACCACCCGGACTTGGTGGATCATCGCCGGGACGTCCACGGCATCCAGCCGCCGCAGAAGCCCGGTAACATTTTCGACTTTTGCGACTCTTTTTCAACTTTTTTTGTTTAGGAAAGCGCCCCCGCACACCCAAGGCGGTCATTGATGCGCGGAAGCGCGAGTTGTGCGCCCTTTGTGGCCGCCATCTCCCCATCGGCGCAAAAGAAGAGCACGAAAAGGCGTGCACGGACTTCCGGCGCAAGCAGTCGCGTGCGCCGAAGCGTCCCATCCCCGATGCGCCCCACAGGAGCCGCCCGCGAAGAAGCGCCGCATCGTCAACCACGCCGATGTGCCTTCGACGTCCCGCGCTCCTGCACCTCGAGTCCAGTGGCGGATTGTCCCGGAAGAACGCCGCAGAGTGTTCTCCACGGACTTGCGTTTCCACGCCGCCATCGTCTACCGCGTGCACGGGGAGCGTCCGCGCCGCCTTCCTGCTCCCGAAACCAAGCAGCCTCCCGGTTGAGACCGTGGATGAGCGCTCGCTGGGTGCTTCCGGTTAAGACCGTGAATGAGCGCAATTCGTTTGTTTTTTCGTGTTTCTTTGTACATATTTTGTAAATAAACTTTTTCTTCTTTTCGTTTGTTTCCTACTTGATCTCTTTTGTCCTCATTTCGTGTTTATTTTCGGCTTGTTCGGTAGTGGATTCGTGGATTTCACTGATGTTTATCATATTTTCAGAACCGCACAGAATGAAAGGTCGACCGTGGAGGTGCTGGGGAAGGAAATCTTCGTCAAAACTCTCAATTCGATGGCTGCTCAAGACAAACCCGACATTCATCGCCTGAAGATTCAATGTGAGCTGAAAGGTTTGGCGTCTGCTAAGAAGGTAGGAGGGAGGCTTGTTTGCGGCATGTTTTAAAAGAATCATTCAGGTTGCTGCAGCAACATGGAGCTCTCCTGGGTCATTCGCCGAAGACCTGCGTGCAGCTGAACGCTTCCTTGTGTCCGCCATGGATGTCGAAGATGCTTTCCTGAACATTTGCCTCTCACTGGTCCACATGTTTTACGGACGCAGCTCCTGCAAGGTACACGGATTATCTGCGCTCTGCTTCTGTGGGCCAATCGGAAATTGAAGAACTCTCCAACGCTAAGACCGAGTGGAAGCTCCTGAAGAAGGTGATGGACTACTACGAAGACGAGCGTCTCAAGGGTCAACTCTCAACGATTCCGATCCCCGACTTTGGATGGTTGCGGAAGCGCTTCGATTGGTTGAAGAAGCACAATGTTGACACCAGCATCGTCGCCTTTTTCTTGGACATGAAGATCGATCTCGCCAGTCGTCACGTGAACACGCCCTGCTAGAATGGAGAAGCTGCTAATATTTATTTTATCATAATCGTTTAGTTTTTGTTTTGTTACGCAATAAATGTTGAAAATGAAATGTCTTGCGATGGTTTCGGCTCCTCTATTTAGTTTTTGCTACCGACTCCGGACAGAATGAGTGAAATGTTGCAGATGGACGTGACGAGAATGCTCTACTCTCGACAGCCAGCGTTCTCCTTGAAGCGTTTTACGGAAAGTCGAGAAACATTTCTTTATCTGATATCTGCAAACGCAATTTTTCCGGAACTTCCGAACGAGCGAGCGTTGACGATAGGCGCCGCAGGATGTCGGAAGGACGCTCGGTGCCTTCGACGATCGACGATGCAGAGGCAGAACTAACAGACCAACAGTTGAAGAATCACTAGAATCACAAGACGACAACAAAAACAGAAGAAATTCAAACACATTTTATTATCTTACATCACACACACACACAAATCAAGGGTTGTACTCGATGGGAAGGTTCTTGCGGCGGACCATGCCGTCTCCCTGGAACCATTCGCGGCGGAACTGCTTGGCGGCCCCGTCGGGGGTGTTGGTCCATTCGATGGTGATGCGGTCGTTGTTGGTGTCCTCCTGCCCGAAGACGAACGAGTCACACGAGACGGCCATCAGCACGGCTTCCTTGGGGTCCAGAACTCCGCAGGGAGGGTCGACGCCGAGACGCTTCATGTTGGTGGTCTTGATGGCCCATCCGATGCGGCGGCCGCCGGCGTTGATGATCTTGATGTGGTAGGTGTGCTTGTCATCGTAGGGGGCGTTGAAGACGATCTTCGTGCCGGGTTGGGTGGTGATGTCTCCTGGAGGGATGGATTGAGCCATTGCTGCTGCTGCTGCTTGACTCACAGTGCGCGACGCTCGCCTTTTATGCGTGCAAAGCGTCCGGCGTCCGATCGGTCAGACGCGAGTGAGTTGGCACTCGTTGTTCTCTCTCGATTTGCACGTAGCGAGCGGTGGAAGCAGCTGTATGTGCTGCGTTTTGCACGTTCTCATGGAAGCAAAAGGCGTACAACTTGAAAACATGATTATTCGCGGGTCCGACGCCCAGAAAACTGAGTTTGTGTGAAATCACACGATTCTCTTTTCCATTCTTCCAGATGCATTTTCCGGTCCTCTCCGCCCTGCAGCGCTTTATGCGCTCGGAAGAACTCGGCTCTCGCATTCTCTGTGTCCTTTAGGCCAATTTCAAACTCCGCCAGGGTGATCCACACTTTGACGTGGTTGGAGCGCTGCAGCAGCGTCCCGTAGAGCTCGCGGACGGTCGCGTGCTCCTCCTGCTCGATCTCAAAGTCGATGAACGCTTTCCACACCGCTTCCGGCATGTCCAGCACGTGGAGGTCGATGGCCAGCGAGTATATTGTTGGATCCGAACCTGCGAGGTTTATTAACGATTGTTTATATACGAAATTGGTCTCGAAGCGACCTCGTTAGTAGGCCGCCAAGCATGTTGTTGTTGTCAACTGCGAACTGTGATAAGTGATTGTTTATGATTGTTACGTTGTGTTGCGTGTTATTATTAGTTTATAATACAGGTTTAATTACCCAAGTTTGAGGCATCACCAGATACGCGTAAGCCCACAGTCGTAGTCCAGTCTGCGACATAAAAGTGGCGATCAACGATTCGGATTCACGTTTTTCACTCGTCAGTGAAGGAAATCTCAGTAGACTCGTCTAGTGACCTGATATTGTCACAACGAGCACAGAAACGATGGGTGACGCAGGAGATGCCGACGATGGAAAACCAGACATCATGCAGATGCTGAAAGATCAAAACCAGAGAATGCTGGAGCAGAACGCCAAGCTCTTGGATTTGCTGGCGCAACAGAAGACAACATCAGCGGCAGGAAACTTGAGCATGGAGGAATTGGCGCGGTCAATGGAAACCTTCGCACACGAAGAAGCGATGGGTGCGACATTCGACCGATGGTTCGAGCGATACGAAGGCGTACTGGAGCAGGACGCAGCGCATCTCGCCGACGATGCCAGAACACGTCTCGTCATAAGGAAGCTCGATGCGACAACGTATCAGCGTTATGCCGACCTACTCGCACCGGTGAAGCCAACTTCGCTGAACTATGCCGACACCATAGCCAACTTAAAGAAGTATTTCGGCTCGAAGGAATCATTGGTGGTATCCCGATTCAAGGCATTGCAACTAAGATGTCAAGGGGGGCAAGACCTCCAAAGCTTCGCCGGCCAAGTGAACAAGAAGGCTGAAACTTTCAAGATCTCGACTATGACCGTGGCGCACCTCAAGGCGCTGCTGTTCGTGTGTGGCTTGGAACGCCCCGAACACAAGCCGTTCCGTCAGATCGTGCTGGAAAAGTTAGAGAAGACTCCGGACGCCAAGTTGGATGAACTCCTGGAAGCTTGCGAGCGTTGGACCGCAGTCAAGAAAGATGTCCGATTGATGGGGGCGGATGAAGAAGTCATCGAGATCAACGCGATGCAAAAGAGAAGGTCTAGCAAGCCGACTCAAGACAAGACGCAGAAGCGTGAGATGAAGAAGAAGCTTGAGTGCTGGAACTGCCTTGGCGAGCATTGGGCAAGCAAGTGCCCGGAGAAGAAACTCCAATGTCGGAAGTGCAGCAGATGGGGACACAGACAACAGTTCTGCGAGTCCATACCGAAGACAAGGGTAGGCGCGGTGACCGTGCCGACGACCCTGATGGCAGCCGCGAAAGGTGGCCAAGGAAATCGAGAGTATGCAGAGTTGTTCGTGGACGGAACAAAGTTGGAGCTACTCGTCGACACCGGAGCTGATGTCACCGTGGTGACCGAAGAAACCTGGCGAGCGCTAGGCGCACCGAAGCCTCAAAAGCTGTCAACAGAAGGCAGAAAGTGTCAGCGGACACGCGATTCACTTCCGTGGAATGTTCGATTGCAAGTTCGGACGAAGTTTGAAAGAAGAGCATCCAGGACAATGCTATGTCATGGGAGGACCCGCTGGTTTGGACCTGCTGGGCAATGGATGGCTTAAGAAAATGGGCGTAATGGACGCCTTGCGAGGTGGATTTCGCACCGAAGATGATTCGCGACCGAAGCTAGCCGTGGTGAAAGCTGAAGGTTGGGAACTGAAGATTAGGAATATGTTTCCGAAACTCCTCGAGGACAGACTTGGCTTGTATGCTCATGGAAAAGCATCGCTGAAACTGAAACCCAACGTCGCTCCCGTGTTCTGCAAAGCACGACCCGTGCCGTTCCATGCAAAAGGGGCTGATCGACAAGGAATATGACCGATTGCTGGAGAGCGGAATCGGAGAGAGTATCAAACACTCCGGACTGGGCGGCCGCCAGTAGTCTGCGTGAAGAAGACTAATGGGAAACTGCGTGTTTGTGCCGATTTCTCGTCTGGACTGAATGAAGCTTTTGGTACCCGACGACTACCCGTGCCGACGCCGGCATCGATATTCGCAACCTTGTCAGGCGGGAAGATCTTCACACAAATCGATTTAACGGATGCATACCTACAAATCGAGCTGGACGACGAATCCAAGAAGCTAGCAGTAATAAATACGCACCGAGGATTGATTGCGTTCAACCGTTTGATGTTCGGCCATCAAGACGGCGCCCAGCCAGTTCCAACGAGTCATGGATAAACTACTGGCGGGAGCCCAAGGCGCAGTAGCGTACCTGGATGATATTGTCGTCACGGGAAGAACAACGGCAGAGCACGATGAAAATGTGCTAGAA